>CAAKHC010001985.1:28855-46770 GCA_901007825.1 Macroramphosus scolopax | reverse complement strand
TGTCCCACAAGACGAGCTTGGTAACAGCTCCGTCAGCAGAAACCATTCTTTCATTCGAAGGAAATCGCAGACAGGAAATCAAGGAGAGTGAAGCAAAGGACGGGGGAGGGGGACAAGAGACGCAGACAAAGGAGCAGGACACAAGATTAGTACATATTAGCAGCTATCCTGCAACCTGTGCCAATCAAAGATAAGGCTGCCAATCAACCGGCGGGAACACTTGTCCAACGCCTTATTAAAATGTAAACCCGTCATATTTCGGAGGGATGATTTCCCACTTACAGCTCAGATAAGGCAGAAGTCTGAGGACAGAGCAGGATGACTCGGCAGGAGGAGGAGGAGGAAGAGGAGGGCGTACAAATGAATAAATAGAAGAAAAGAGATATTGCATGTCACAAACCTAGCTTGGCCCAAGCTATTTTTGCCCTGTTAGACAGGCGGAGCCATCCTGCACGCTGATTCTACCAGGGAGAGAAATTCAATGTGTTTATCTTATCCTCAATAAAAATAAATCCCTCAATGCAGAGTTTTTGAAACCTAAGCTATCGTAAGTATCTTATTGTACTGGCCTGGCCTCGTCACATCTAAACACTGTCCCGAGTGCACGCTCACACGCGATAAGATATCGAAGGTAATTCAAGCTGTGGGAGCTGAAACACGTTCTCATCCCTCCAAGTCATACACCGATGCTCCCAGCTCATGAAATAGCACCGCTTTCAAACTCCCATTGCATTTTTAACCGATGCGCAAGGCTCCCTTTGGCATCTGTGTGGGCCACAGCAGGCTTTTAAATAACTATGTTTATAAGAATCACTTGACTATTCATGTGAATATGTAGCAAGAAGCTCTGCATGAGGTGGCAGGTTGGGGTACTTGCTGGGTTGAATACTGGACTCTGCAGGAGACAGGTGATCAATTCATCGAGTCCAGACTTCATTGCCAATGGTTATCTAATGCACATTTAGCGACAGGCAATATTACTTAGGCAAAGGAGAGGGTGGCTCCTGATGATGGACCATCAAAACCCCAGGATGCTGAAAATAGTATAACCTCCGGAAGATGTTCTGATTAAAGGGTCCAAGTATAAGCCTGGATGAGCAATATCAATAGTGATGGGACGATTACTGTCGGGGATCGGCTCCAGGCAGTGGTTTGGTTAAGAAAATGGGTAAGAGAGGACGCTCACACCAACCGGTCCTGAAGCCTACATGACTGTTAGTGGAGTGGGTGTGGGGTTAGTGGTTATGGACAAGCAGGATGGAGAAGATCAGAGAGTAGAGTCAAAGGAAGGAGAGATAAATGTAAGGACGTGGAAGCAAATATTATGTCTGTGAATTCTGTGAATGTTGGATCTGGAGTAAAGGTGCAGTCTGTAGTGGGTTATATACAAGCCCCCCGTGGACAGATGGGGACACAAGGTAAAGGTTGAAAACATAATAGAAGGTCCAAACACGTGTAGGGATTGTAGAGGTGAGATGAAACAGGTAAGCAACAGGAGGCAGACAGATCCACCCTGCACACCCCCGGGGACAGCAGCTCTTCAAACGCATCCATATCTTTCAGGAAGCTTTCCTGTCCCAAAGACAGGCAGCCGGCAATCACTCAGGACCCAATCAGTAAAACCAAGCTGCACTGGATTCTCCTGACTGCTGACAACCCTCCGCGGGTCTAATCAACACCAGCAGATTAGGACCAGCCCACTGAGTGACGATGTGTGTGCCCTCCCCTGCAGATGGCCCTGCTCTCATTACGGACCTAATCAACACAACCGCAGCTCCTGTCAAGAAAGACCCGCAAAGACGTCCTCCACAGAAGAGGCTCTGCTTTCATATCATGCTAATGATTCATTTATTAATAGCCTTATTTTCAGTGATTCAGTTGGGTAAGAAGGAAAGAAAAATGCTAATCCAAAACCCGTCATCAATGGAGAAAATAACAATGGATAACTAATGTGAATGCAGCCACTGGTTCAAAGATAACTCGCTCATATGCCGAACCACTCCCAAATAATGATCTAATTTGTAGCTGAAACGCTTGGAACTGCAAGAACCAACAGGAAAAATAAGTGTCCATGCATGTCTGTGTGCGTTTATGTGTGTATTTGCTCTTGCTTGCACTCACCAGCAGAAGAAGCAGCACCATGTCAGCATGGTCACACACACACGCTACATGCAGCGCTGTCCACAGGTCTTCATCCTGCAGGTTGACATTCAGGCCCCGCTCAGTCAGAATCTCCGCCGCGAACACGTTGTCATGGCGAGCACACTGCAGAAAACAGGGACAGGATGATTACATTCTTATTATTAATTAATAATGAATACAAAAACGGTCTGTTCTGAATTCAGTTTGTGTGTGTGTTTGTCTTACCAGGTGTAGCAAGGATCCCCCGGATGAGATGGGGGTGTTGGGGTCTGCTCCCTCCTTAAGAAGACGCAACACTGCAACACACAAAAGAAAAACCCGGTTTGAATATCAACCCTCATCCATAAGTTAACACCTGCTAATCGATAAGACTGACGAGGTGCTGAGGTCACGCTGTCTGTTACTGTCACTGTTAAAACCAATAAGTGTTGACACGTGAGAGTGCATCAGTGGGTTTGTTAGCTCCGTCTCCCAGCAGTTCACCAGACAGAGTTCGGAGGGAGAAAAGGTTACACACACATTCACATCTCAAACTGTGAGCTCCAGTGAGCCGCACCAGCCACTGACACACTGACACAGATCTACGGAGGACAACACCAACAAGTGCATGCGGTCAGCTGTAAACCGATGCCGCAGCGGTTTTTGTTCTGCCACTTTACAATATTTTATTCAGAGTACTACAAAAAAAAAAACTGAATGAGAGCAAGGCCGGGGAGGAGGGAGAGAGTGTACTGGAGTGTGTGACAGATAAATAGAGTCGGGTGGACAAACGACAGAGCGTGAGGAGCGGGAGAGGGACGAGGAGGACTGCGGTTTGGACATATGTGATCTCACCCACACTGACAGCAGGAGATGGATCCGTACCAGCAAGACCCTGGAAGACCTTTTACCAGCGAACCAGCCACCACTGTCACGCAATTCCACCACACACACACACATGCTGGAATCTTTCAAAGCCGGTGGCTCTGAAGACAGTAACCATGGTAATTACTAAGGGGAGTAATTCAATTTAATGAACCCTGTTGATGACCCCCATGAGGTCATTTCACTTAAATGGTCATTATCTTCAGACATGCTGAGATGACCTCATTATCACCCCTTGTGATAATAACCTTGTAATAACAAACGGTGTTTTTTGCTTGTAATAAGTAGCAATGGAACAAGTGAATCTGGCTCGTTAATATCTCTGGAAAGATGCATCGTCTAAAACAAGGAGCTTTATCTCACTGGAATGGTATTTGTTGCACTTTAAGGTGGAATTAGACACAAATACAAACACTTACAGTGTTCGGTCCAAATCAATTAACTGACTAATCATTCAAGGAGCAAACATGCACTGATACCAATCATGGCACACACATACAGCACAGACATTCACCCGTTTGTCAGGAGCTTTTAGAGCTTAATTGGCTTTAAATGGTGGAGAAGAAACGAACAGGCCAACTTTGAAGTCAATCAGCACAATTATCTCTCATCTCCGCCAATAAACCTTAAAGGCTCAGGACTGTAAACCTCCAATTATGACTCGTTTAGCACGGTTATCAGGGAATAGATACGGCTCTATCAAGAGCTATATCACACAGCTGCTTATTAGTGTGAAGCACAGTTTTTAAAGCAGGTGACGTATGAGCAGGATTTACTGCTCTGGTAATAAATAATAAAATAAACAAGGACCAGAAAAAATACCAGGTGTTTTCATGTGTAACAAAAAGCTGCAATTGAAATAACTGAAGATTCGATTTCTATTGAAGATGCATTGTGTGATAAATCTCACTGAATCAGCAGCTGATTTATATTAAGTTTGAGTTTTAAGTTGCAGTGTAAAGTAGTTGGGCCGCCTCCGCTCTGTGAAACCTCCAACCCGTTCGTCTTCGACAAGGAGGAACCTGTCTGAGGTTTATGGCACATTATTGAATGAGTCTAAAGAGAGGTCAGTGGTCAAGAGCTACATATTGACCCCGAGGCAGTAAAGGAAGGAAACAACAGAAACAAAGCTTCTGCCTGGGAATATGGTCAAACCAATCAATAGCACTGTCAGACCGCTGTGAAGAACAACCACTGTTGCAGTCTTTGTGAAGCCAAAGGTTTACTGTGCGCAGTACGGAGCCAGAGAGAGGTTGAGATAGGGAAAACTATCTTATAGAGTGACAGAGCAGGTTTTTAGCAATAATCACAAAGCATCAGACGTTACCACGAAGATCAAATCTGGAGGAAGAAACGCCTTCTGTGATGTCAGTGATAGCTGATCCACAGACAGCATATAAAAATAATATATAAATATTAATATATAAATATATAATTCAGACCCAGTAGACACTGGTTGGTTCATTGCTCTTCACAATTCCTGTTACTGCCTTCACAACACGTTGAATCCACAGTGGTTTACTTTACATTCTGTTTGGTGTTAATACTGACAGTCTGCAAGCTGCTGTCAATCAAACAAGACACGCAACACTCCTCTACTCTTGCTAGTGAATATTACCAGTATTTTATTTTGAAAATATTTTGATGAACTGTCTGCAAAAATGTGATTTCAGCTGGACTGAGAATGTTAAACGACAAAGTCTGCTGCAGTGTGGAGGAAGAGGAAAAGACAGCTCATAGAGATTTATGTTGATTGAATGATTTACAAGTAGAGCCGAGCAGCTTGATCAACAGCGATCTCGTATCCGCAGTAAATCTCACCGTGGCAGTTTGATGTTTGATTATGGTATGCGAGTCTATATGCTATGATGTCGCGCTCTGGCTCGACGCTCTTTATCAGGACGACGCTGAAATGGAAAGTGGGCACGAAGCTAAATCAGCTGTCATTTTGTAGAAAATTGCAAAACAGCTGTTGGAGATATGTGGGGTTTCCATGGCAACCAGTTATGAACTGGGAATGAGGGAAAAGAGAGAGAGAGAGAGAGAGCAGGAGGGGGATGAGGGCGAGAAACCTAAATGAGGTACAGTCTGATTAGACTGACTGAAGATGGAGTGAACGACGCAGATGGATTGACTCGGTTTGCCCTCGAGGAGGAAATTCTATTACACAGATGGTGCATACATAACACAAACAAGTCACAGGCGCGTACAGTTGTACAATATACACCATTTACGGAAACACTTAAACACAAGGGAGTCCCACAACAACTGCAGGTACATGGTTTGAATTGCACCACTGGCTGTATGTTCTGGAACGTAAGCTCATATGGCCGTAGGAAGAAAAGAGATGAGGTTGCACATGGTTTGGGGTGGCTGCTGTTTGGTCTGTTGGAGATGAATTAATGGATCCCAGGGTGATGTAACCTGGAGGTGCTGTAGATTACCTAGAACGCCGCTGAATTATTTAATGCTGCTGAATTCTGACGTGTTCTCTACGGATGTCCAGGTTCCCAACCACCTAAATATCTCCTTCACTGTAACATTAGAGCACGTTCACTGCAGCACAGCTGTGTTAGAGTCAATGTTATATTACATACAGCCCTCCTGCAACCAAACTGCAATTTAAGAGAAAATCATAAGCACAATATGTTAATTAGCTTTCAGATTCTCAGTGACTCATCTGATCCTTGCTGCAATTCGAACTGAGAGAGATCTTGTATTTGTGTTTGTGTTGGACCTGAATAGAGCACTTATCTCTTGCATAAGCAGAATATTACATGGTAAGTACACTTGTCAGTTTCTAGAAACACATTAGTGTTCAGCATTACAGCCTGAAAGGGGATTCAGATGTACTTTCTACTGGTGGTAAGAAATATCACGAACCTCTGCAGCAAACCATGTAAGAGAGGGAAAACAGGGCTTTTGTTGAATTTGACCCTCATGAATAAAACATACGCTGATGAAGCATGTTCTGTAGTTACAATACCAGATTAAAGGTGCTTTTCTTTAGCCTCTGTTTTCCATTCCTCGGCTCTTTCTTATCTTACCAGACCGTGATGCTCCATGAATTTGATGAAATCCCTTTCATGCATGCTCCATAATGTCACTTCATGGAGGTATTGAAAGTGTTCGTCATCCAACTACCTGACATATCATCCTTGTGTAAAACATCATTCTGCAGCGCCCCAGTAAAAGACTGCTCACCTTCCCACACATCTCATTCTCACCTGTCCCACCTTCCCTTATTACAGTAAAAATGTATTATTAGTATTACTTTCTATTTCAATGAGACATGGCCGCCTTGACTTCTGTGTGATTGACAGCTGCCGACATGCTGCTGCTGCTGCTGCTGCTACGTCATGGAAAGACGAAGTAAACAAACTTCCGTTGCAGCCTTCATGTCCTGCACGGGCAGAATGTTGTCAGTGGTGGTTCGCAGCGCTGTTTTCCCCTGTGAATGTTCTTCTTGTTCAACAATGCATTTTATTATACTTTTGTAGATGTAGTGTTTATTTATGGCTGGCTATCATTGCATATTTGAGTGGCTACCACATCACTGGTATTAAATGTATATTCCTTTCAGCCAAGAATAAGTAGGTAGTGTTATATTGGAAGTCATGAATAGTAACTATAGTAAAGTGAGTACTTAACTGCAGTCTGAGTAGATGCAAATGCTAGTTTATTAACTGTGAGGGAAATACTGCAGGGAGTGCAAATGAAGTGAAGATATTTGAATCAATTTGATGGGCTGGTATCATCATTATTACAAACAAGTCTGAATGACATTTCAACGTCAAACTGACGTCTCTTAAACTCCCGTACTTTACTGACATCCTTTCCTTCCTACTCTAACGTGTAAAACATTGAGCCATCAAGACAACAAATGTTTCTTATTAGAAGCTCAGATGAAAACAGGGCTGGTATAAAGATGTGATATCCTGTATGATGATGCAGGTGATATTAAATGGCTCCCTGTGTTTTTTTATCAGAGTGAAAGATGTTGGTAGATCTTTTTCCACCACCTCTGCGGCAGAAGCCCCGTTTGTCAGAAAGATGACAGGTCTCTGACACACCTTTAATCCCAGCATGCTCTACTGCAGACGTGTATCAATGCATTCCTCTAACATAAGTTTCTTTTTCTCTCCTCTTCCCTCTCTGGTGTGTTTTTTCTTTTTTTTTAAGACAACTAAGCGAACCGAGCTGGCAGTCACATTGGGATATGTTGCCTCCACTAAACAGCACATTGAGTGTTTGATCAATGTGAGGTGGAGCTGGCCAGTGGACTGACAATTAACGACGGCTAAATGTCTTGACTGCCTGACGGTATCGGACATCGCTGCGACTTTGAGTGGGATATTGATTTTCAACTCAAGGGACTGTCCAGCAACAGTTGTGGTGTTGATCATAAAGATAGCCGGCCATTTAGACATATACAGCAATAATAATAATAATAATAATATTGTCGTCTTAACTTAGACTGAATATCGGCTCACCCTTCTTGAAACTTTAAATATACCTTATGGCAACATTTTCCCATGGTGGTGACATATTTCATCCCATTGTTCTGTTGACCTACAATGTAAAAGGTGTTGTAGGTCTGATGGCTTTAAGGGGAATCAGCTGCTGCCGTGTCACCTGTGTCCCACTCTGATGAAGTCGAGAGATTGATTTGGGAAAAAGCAATTTCACCAAATGTCACCACGCAAGAGATGCAGATGTTTGTATACGACAGGTGGAGATGAGGTCTTCCTCTGCTTTATTGATATTTCCTAACCTTAACTCTCCAATATAATCCCAGACCTGATGCTTTTTTTTTCCCTGCTGCCTTTCTTATCTTTTGCTTGCGAGTTTTCCCACTGTCTCAATTTCCTCTCTTATCCGCCCAGTGTCTCTTCATCTTCTTCTCCTTGTTCTTATTTCCATTGAAAACACTGAGGGAATAAATCCTTGTGTGGCCGTGTGTGTGTGTGTGTGTTTGTCAGCAGACAGAGTTGCTGCGTCTGTGATGCTAATCCTGAAGGCAGCCCACAAAAGAAAAGCTTTAATTAGGACATAACAAGTTTATTTTCTATCTCTGTCATTCTACATCCTCTCAGCTTCTTTGTTTCTTTCGTCGTGTCCTCCGAACTTAAACTTCTGAAATGAACAATATTTGCATAATAATACTGGAATACTCAATTTGTAAAAGGAGTAGCAGATTTTCAACTGTAATAAAATATCAATAAAACACAAAGATATGTGATATAGATGTGGTGAACCGCTTGCATCATTTATAAAAAAAAGCCCTCTTGTATCCTGTTTCATATTTCTGTTGAGGTCTGCTTTCTAGGGCAAAGATTCAGTTCTCCTGGCATTGTTAATGAGTCACAACTGCAAATCCCTTTCAATTACTCCTTCACCCTGATCTAGCAGAGTAACCCCAAGGCTCGCACTGTTTACACATTTCCTCCTCTAATTAGATACATATGTAGTGGGGGGAAAAGATCCAGAAATGTTCACACATTACTCTGGGGAGCTTCCGAGCCCAAGGCTAACGCACAAAAGGATAAAACACCTAACTCAAGGCCAGACCGTGAGAAAAAAAAGATTGGTACTTGCACACCAGCACCCCTGAAGAATGATCAAGAAGCATCGTCAAGATGTAACAATTGCCGATCGGCATCCGAGTGTTGGCTGAAAGTGATTTCAACAGACCCACAAGCCCTCAGATAGACGCAGCGATGTACACTGGCCAACATTACATTAATAGATAATAGAGCTATGAAGCAGTTCCTCGACTCAAGGAGTCTGTTAGAAGTTTAATCCAACTCTTTCCTTGAACACCAACAAAAGGTTAAAGGGCATCCCGTTGTAAAGCAGTAGCCTGGTACCAGTTCAGCTTCGTGGGGTAACCTGAGTGGTAGGTAGGCATTAGACAGCAGGGTTGCAGATATGATTCATGCTAAGCCAAGGAACCCTGGTTTCAGGTTGGCCGTTGCAATTGTACACCAGCTGCTCCCGCAGACCCCAAATGAACCTCATTGGCAGCGAGGGAGGAGAGATTAACATGGTGACCTGCAAAGGCTGCTTGTGGACCTGACACAGATGCAACCAGACAGCTGCACAAGTGACTCGCAAAGACAAAACAAACAGTTTGGAGGAGATTGTAAAGGTCTTATGCTTTCACTGACTGTCTGATTGCAAAAAAAAAGTTTAGTTTGAAAGACTTTGAGTAAGGCTGCAGGGCTGCAAGGCAGCAAGGCTGCAGGGCTGCAAGGCAGCAAGGCTGCAAGGCTGCAAGGCTGCAAGGCTGCAAGGCTGCAGGGCTGCAAGGCAGCAAGGCTGCAAGGCTGCAGGGCTGCAAGGCAGCAAGGCTGCAAGGCTGCAAGGCTGCAAGGCTGCAGGGCTGCAAGGCTGCAAGGCTGCAAGGCTGCAGGGCTGCAGGGCTCCAAGGCTGCGAGGCTGCAGGGGTGCAAGGCTGCAAGGCTGCAAGTCTGCAAGGCTGCAAGGCTGCAAGTCTGCAAGTCTGCAAGTCTGAGGGGTGCAAGGCTGCAGGGCTGCTTCAACCCAAAGCCCGAGGGCAAACATGATTAGCTGCATGAGAAAAGTTCCCAAAGTTTTATCCAAGTGTCTGACGACGAGGCAGACGTTGGATCAATCTTACAAATTGCCTTTGCATACACTAACGTACACAAAGACATTGATCTCTCTCTCTCTTGACAACCTTTCTAAATATCTTCAACCACTAATGTTACCAAAAACACAATGACGCACTGTATTACCTTTAGATGACACTTTGTGTCCTTGAGAGCCGCCTGTATCAAGAAGATAAGAGCTCTTCTCCAAAGCCTCAAACACAACAACAGCACTGTTTTGGAACACGGCCGTATTTTTGGCTAAGAGATTGTGTGTGGCCGCAAACATAAGTGTGACAAGACTGCAAATCTCATAGCCAATGTTTACCCTCAAATGTTTCCTGTATATACACACTTCCATGTCACACACATACCTTCTTTGTCATCATGGCGGATGATGGCATCCTGTATGACATCTGTGCGTTTGAAGCAGACCCGGTGCTTCTTGCGGTGGTTGGACGGGGCTTGCGGCTTAATTCCACCTTGCTGGCGCTGAAGGCTCTTCTCCCGCTCATAATATGCCCTGATCTGGTCACAGCGCATCCTCCTGACCAGCCGCTGGCGCTGGCCGATGGGGAGAGACTCCAGCAGACACTGGTCTATCTCCATGTTCTGACGAAACACATTACATAGCTGGAAACAACCTGGGGACATAAAGAGAGAGCGAGACAAGGAGAGTTAGAGTAATAAACATAAACACAAATGTAATTGGCAGTGAAGTTCTTGTAGCAAGCTGTTCATGAGATGACAAGAGTGAGGAGGACAAATGAGTGAAAACTCTTTCATCTGTCGTGTCAGCTTCACCTCCCGGCAGGACGGAGCTGAACGTCGCTGTTATTTACTTCACCAATGAGTTGATGTTTGTCTGTGGAGGATATTATCCAAAAACTGCCTGGTTGGTTTTCATGAAACTTTGCTTTGTTTCAGGTGTGGGTTTACTTTGTGTCTGTTTTCATGTCGTGCAGTTCGCCCAGTTGTGTTTCGGCAATTATTCATCATATTTACTGCGAAGGGTATTTGATGTGTGTTTTTAGCCCTCAGGCGAGTTGAGAGAAACACCCCAACATTGCGTTTGTCGTCTCTCTTACACCAACAGCGAACTGTGATTCTGCATAAACAGCTGGTCTCAGTGGACAATAATCAAATAGATCTCATTGTGCAGCAGCAGCTAAACATATTATGGTCTGCTTGGATTCTTTGTATGTCCAGTGCTTGTGGGGTAGACGGGCTCAGGATGAGATTCTGAGTGATGTGTGGGAACCGACTGAGAACACATCGGCCCGCCTGTCAGGTGGACGGTAATGTTCGCCGGACACCTTTGAAGTGTTACAAGCGGTCCCCTTGTTTCCCACACCACCTCTGTCCTTCCCTCATCCCTCTTCATCTCTCTGCACATGCGAAGTGACATTAGTCCTTTGAACACCCGGGAGGGAAAAGCAACAATTACTTTCTGGCAACTCTCATCATTCCTCATCTTCTGGGCCTGAAAGCGTGTTTAGACTAGATCTTTATCAGATAGATGTGAAGCCATTGAGACAGATTCTGTTTAATATACATCCACACATTCATTCAAACACCTGCCCCCCTCCACCCCCCCTTTTTTTTGGCCACACACACCTGCTGCACAATACACCAGCACCATCTGCTCTGCTAAGACAAGTAGAAACATCCTTTTGTGTTCACTTTGGAAACCAGTGGGTCATTATAATACTGTTCATGCCAGGTGTCTGCTTCAACTGTATTCTATTTTTGGAACGTGGCTGCAGATTGTGCAAACAAACACTCCGAAACTCAATCCAACGACTGTCTTTTCCAATAGAACGCCACTCCATCTCTCCGTAGTCCAGCTCGCTCGGTCCCCTGTTATTGCCTCTTTACTTTCTTCTGCTGCTTTCTCCTCTGCTGTTGATGTTCATACCATTACATCATACAGCATGGCACTGTATATAGAGTACAGCATTAGAGTGGAGAGACTATGGCACGGGTTGCCTTGATGTGCCATCGCTGATGGGTTGAAGTATGCAGCATCAAGATAGGAACTTGTCACCCTCCCTGGTTCATTACACTATAGGTGTAATGTATGTGCAGAGCCCAGACGACTGGCCTTGGCCAGGGTAATCGCCATGACTACAAAGTGAGTGAACCGCTCATCAGGTATGTGCAAGTTGATGTTAACAAGGCGAAGAGTCAGCGGCCGCAGCATTAGCGGCTCTGTGAGGCTGAACTGCTCATCGTATGAAAAATAAAACCTTTTGACGAATACAATTGGACCCATTATTTTGAGATGTGTCCCAATTTTGTGGCATAGCTCCATGTCGTTTTATACTTCACTAGTGGTCCTTGCCACGAGCGGTGACAGATATTGTGAAGCACAATGAGTCTGTCTCCTCCGACACCGACTGTGGACGAGGTTAACTCATAAACCATCTCTTTTCTTTGGTTGGGACACTTGTATCCTTCACACTCTGTCACCCTGCAGTCAAGGCTATGGTCACATCAACCCATAAACTCCCGGCACATGACAGACGTCACGTAACATGACATATTTATGAGGACATGACTCACACTCGGGGCAGGAACGTATGCAGAAGATAGATATCGTTCTTTTAAATAAATACATATGAAATAAATACATTATTCACACGACTCGTCTCAACAAACACTTCATGTGCTCAAACTGCATTTTAACTTTCACTTTGAAGTGCCAGGCTTTAGGTATTAATAATATAAATCTGACTCTAATGTCTTTTCACAGACAGAACACTGCCGGGAGCATTTCTTGGGTTTCCGTTTTTAGAAGGAAACATCAAATATGGCTGACATTCCCCGACAAGACAAGATCATCATATGAATCCGCCCTCAATCAACAAATACTTTCATATATGTAAAGTATGTACATGTAGATCACATATCCTTCTTAGGAATGTCTGAAATGAAGTACAAAGGTTTTATAAATACACTCAATGGTTGGATGGAGACACCACAGGAAAGAATATATAAGGTATTTAATGTGATCAAAACAAACAGATGGATGGAATATGAAGGAGGGGAAGGACAGAGTGTGGGGGGGAGAGAGAGAATTAAATGGAGAGAGAGGGATAAAAAGCAGAAGCGTTCTTCTCCTCCCCTCCCATCTCCTTGCTATCAGTTATTGATTGAGTGTGAAACATCCCATGCCGGCTCAGGCTAATAACACTGGCTGCACTGCAGGGGCTTGTAAATGTGCAAATAGCACACACACACACAGGATTTGAGTTGCAGATACAATAAACATGCAGGATATTGACACATGTTTAGGGCTGAGAGAGGTTTGCAGAGTTACTAGGAGAGGTTCTGAAGGGTTTATTAGAAAAATGTGCCCCTCTCAATAGCAGCATCATCCTCCCTAATACCTGACCGAGCATCCTCATCACTCTGTGCACCACTTGACTGCATTCTTCATATACCACTCATTGTATCCTTCCATTTCCCAATCCTGCCATTCCCTCTCTCACTCCCAACACTTGTCAAAAATCAGCCTCAGTTTCTCTCCATCTGTTCTTCTCTATCTGACATTACTTGCTCTATCAGCCGGTCTGTCAGCGTGTCACGAATGAGCCAGATGCTCATGGGATCTGCATCTTTTTGGCTCTATACTTAATCGTTCTCTCCCTCTGCTGCTACCTGCCGCATTCTCCGGTCAACTTCACACATCTGCAGCATTTCCCTGCAGCACGCTCACACACCCACTTAATGCAGACACACACACACACACATGTAAGTTGTAGTTGTGCTGCTTTGTTGGCAGCAGATGAAAATTCCAGTGACAGAATTATTGAGCATGAAAACCCGGACAGAATATCACACCATGCATATACACAGCAGTAAGTGATAATACAACAGGCTGACGCAGACACTTGAACACACACACACACACACACACACACATGCATGCACGCACCGAGAAAGAGATGCTACTTACAGCATTTGATGAAATGGTAGTGAGACATTTTCTGAATAAGTTAGACAGTCTGCCAGTCAGGTAGAAAGCTGGCAGGCAGGCAGAAAGGTAGGCAGGGAGTCAGTAAGTCAGACAGGCGGGCAGACAGTAGGCAGCTACAGGTTCCACCAAACTAACTATGCAGAGCTTGTACCCCTGCAGGATGCATTATTAATCTGGCTTCCTGCATGCTATCCAAACTCTGTTCCCCAGTCTGCATAATTCACCAGCAGCAGCTCCGGTTGCAGTCCATGCACCATGTACATGCGCACAGACCCACATTCACACACATGCACACACTCACTCACACAGTCATTCACTCCCTCGGTTAACCCGTCGGCAAGTGAGCCGCCGCTGTTCCTAGCTCTCCTCGCCTACAGCCAGATAACCGAGGCACAATGTCTCCCCAGCCATGACCGACACACGTGCTCCACTCACGTCACCGACTGACAGCCAGCACAGCCCACCTCCCGCTCAACACACCCCCAATGACGCAATGCTCTTCACCTCCATGCACACCCCCTTCCAGTCCCAGTCTATTACACATACGCAGTGAGTCATGCAGATACACATTCTCTTGATAATCCCCTACCTTCTGAG
Source organism: Macroramphosus scolopax (assembly GCA_901007825.1). NCBI lineage: Eukaryota > Metazoa > Chordata > Actinopteri > Syngnathiformes > Centriscidae > Macroramphosus > Macroramphosus scolopax. The sequence continues at coordinate 32,571 of CAAKHC010001985.1, read as the reverse complement.
CGAAAAAGAAGAAAGAGGGGGGCGGGGGTGGGATTAATGGTGCCTCCTTATATACTATAGACATAACACAAAGACAGATGAGGGAGCAAGGGAGGTCACCAGAGAAAACAGAAGAATAGAGTTCGGAACGGAAAATGGAGGAAATGCAGATACAGCAGGGGGAGCAAGAGAAAGAAAAATAAGCAGGGGATGGCTCTCTTGGAGAGAGAGAGGGAGAGGGGGGGGGTAAATTGTATAGAAGGACAACTGAAGAGAGAGAAGGAGAGAAGCTGCTGCAGTGCGGCTTTTGGTGCGGTGACAGGTTAAGTGCTCATCACCAGCCACAAATTAACAGCTAATAAGTATAGTTTACCAGAATGGCAGGGTTTGAGACGAGTGCATTAACACACAATCCATCATGCGTTTATCACGGTTCAACACACACACAGTGTGTCAGTCGGTGTGTGCAGCGTCAGTGTGTCTGCAGGGCAACCTCTACAACCTTAAGGCTCATTTGCATGTATGAATACCTAAGCTTTGCATTAAAGGGACGATTTGCATGAGGAGGGTGAGAATGTGAGGATGAAGAGGGACAAAAACAGCAGACTACATAATGTTAAATAGCAAGACAGATGCACAGTATCAATGAGAAAAACGCCTTAAAAGGGTGTGCAGTTTGTGACTGAAGCAGGATTGTCACACACGTTTTACAAATCTGTGCCACGGCACTCGCACATCTGCAGGATGTATAGCACGCTGCAGTTTCTTGGATGTGAACTAAGTTATCTCCCGTTGCTGTCAAACGTGGAGATCGGATGAAAGCGCGGCAGGAGCAGGTGAGGTTTATCTAGTGAACATAGAGGAGCGGCAGAGCGAGCTTGAAAGGGAGCGAGAGAGAGAAATGGGAGATGGATGTGTGTGTAGACTGGATGCTCAAGTAATTCCTGTCATTGGAAATCAGGTCACAGAAACGCACAACACCGTACGTCTACCTGGGAGAAACAACATGCCGGGTTTGTGTGTGCGTACGTGCAAGATGGCATTAAACTGAACTACAATCAATACTGCGAACTTGATATCACTAACAACCACTCACACACACTGCTGCCCTCGCCTGCTGGTTGCTGTAGTGCGTTTAATCAAAGATAACACAATGCCCTCTCCATTAATATTTTACCCGTGACGTCCAGCCCTCACAGCAGCGGCTGTGACAAGAAAATGTCATGCTTTCCCATCCGAATGTCACGACGCATTAACGACTCATTCTAAATCTTTCTCGCAGTGCCTGCAGCTATAGATGTGTAACATGCTGTTTCAAGGGGCAGTGATTTGATGCTCAAGCACAGAAGGTGACACAAGGACTCCGAATGAAACACTCTGCTGGAAGGCAAGTCGACTCATCCCTTGTGTAACATCGAAAAGGAAGACGGGCTGCAGTCACGTCCTAATAATTTCTACCTCTCCGCAGATTTAATTAGGTCAAGCACCGAAACACAGGGAGCCACGCAGAGTTTGACTGAAGAGAGTTTGGAGACAGGTCTTATTATGCATATAAATTTCAATTTAAACGCAAATATCTGACAATGCACACACCAACTTCTCAGTGTTTTACTCCATGATCTGGATACATGTGACCATACATAATACATGACAGCTCGTACGACACAGACGCACACACAGCCGCCATTCAGCCGTCGTCACCCTCAGGTGTGACTCACTACTGTCACCATCACGATTTACCTGAAGTGTGTATACTATATCTTGGACTCGCTTGTCATCTGGTAAACCGATAGGGTCGGTTCCCAATTACGGCAAAGCCAAAGCGCAAACAAAGATTTTTTTTGGGGGGTGATGCATTAAATATGAAAAGAGATCCCTTTGGATTAATTATTCATCATAGTTTGTATATTTACACAAATAAATATTGATTTATTGCACCAGACCAATTGGAATACTATTTGCATGTATTATGGATGGTGCAATGTTGCCGTGGAAAAACTTAGTCTATCGACACATGAACACACACATCCGCACACACACACACAAAAAAGGTCTTTTGAGGAAACAAGCACAGGTCAAGAGTCCCTCAACTCCAAACCACAAGACTATTTCCATGGAATGTCTAGTTCATGACCCCCCCCCAACACACATACACAACCATCCAGGTTCATCCATGTCTCTTCTGTTCACTAGATTATTATCTACCTTGCAGCCTCTGTCTGTATCTTAATCCTCATCTCAACCTTCATGGTCTTTGATTGTCACTGTATTTTGTTCTTTATTGATTTGAAGAGTACAAAAACACAATATTTTGTATCATGTTGTTCCAGACGAGGTTCTACGTACGTGTGTGGGAGCTAAAGAGCTGTTGCTGTTAGACTGAGGTGACAGCTTGTGTTTGTCGGTACACTGCGTTCTATTGTTGCGTTGCCAAGCCGTTCTGTTGTTTTTGTTAATTACGCCACCAACGAAACACTGTTTGTGTTTAAGAGAGATGTTCTTCAAATGAGATTTCCCCTGTGTGAGCACATATCCATGTCTTTATCTGTCAATGTACAATATAATAAAATACATTTTTGGGGCATTAGTTTGACTTATGCTGAACTACGTAACTAGGTGTTACCAAGAGCAGCCGTTGTTAAATAGGATGCTGAGTGACGAGGTCAACATGATGAGTCACAAGGGTTGGGTGCTGTTGGAGAGGAAGTCGAAGGAGGAGGATCAGGCATGGTAACAGGCTGCGCCTGGTAACGATAATATTGAGCAACATCACATCATTGCAAATATAAATCAAGGAGCTCCGCTATGCTGCCAGGGTCTGCTGACCCCTCCATCATCAGACAAGGTTGTTCCACAGGATTAGAAAGTTGATGTAGTCCGCAGTGTTTTAGATGCAGGTTTGCATGTAATATGTGTGTTGAAATATCAAATCTTTAATTTGTTGATAGCACCCCTCTTCATGGCTTTTGTCTGAGGACAGCACCACTAATGGATATGGCTCTGATGTGTCCCGTAAGACGTACAAATCTCTCAGCAAACACAAATAAAAAGGACTCATGAATAAATAAGATGCACAGAGGCGTCTTCCATCCACTCTTTTCTTTGAAAGCTATCTGGAGCACAAAAAAGCAATTTTCGTTTACAAAGGAAAGATTCAAGATGCTGGACCGCACAACCTGCACAAGAAGAAGCTTTCAGTCCGCACAGGCACAGAAACATAAAACTTTAAAAGAGGTTTACCCCATTTTTCAATGCAAACGTTGGAAAGACTGCAATGACTTCACAATAATGAATATGCTGTTAACACACTAGGGTCTTCTTACACACTTTTTTTTTGATCGAAATTAAAAATTTAGGAATTACATAAACAACAATTAGCTATAGTCCACAGACATCTGTTTGAATTTGTGAAATCCGTTTTAATCGGAGTATCACCCTGTGGCCTGGATCACGTCCTAATACAACCATTTTGCCTCTAAAACTGCAGCTCAGAACGTACTCATTAGTGTGCATTACCATTTAATATTAATAATAGATTAGACGATCCCCGAGGTGGATTGTTGCCTGTAAGGGAGGATATTAAAGCTTCTCTACCTCACATCAGCCGCATGATACAAATCATGAACTCAGATACACAGGCTCACACACACACATTTACAGCAGTGAGCCAACAATCCCCTGACTTACGGATCCAAAATTAGAAATGAAGCAAGATTCATCCCATCTGAGTTCTGTTT
>CAAKHC010001985.1:16856-28835 GCA_901007825.1 Macroramphosus scolopax | reverse complement strand
GGCTTAATGCAACTTCAACCATAATGCACAGTCCTCAATGCATGTCGGGTGCGTTCACACCTGTACTTAGAGATGATCAGATCACCCAAGAGACTTGTTAATGCTCCGACTGAAGGGCCGCAATCTCCTAAGAGTCCGTCATATATATAAAGGTGTGCATTTAGAGCAAAAATAGATGAGCAGCTGGAAAACTCACTACTTCAAATGTAATCTGTATTCTTCACCTGGAAGGTGAACTGATGTCCTTCCATCACTGCCGACAGGATGGGGAGCTGATAAGTACCCATTACTGCACCTGACCAAGGAATGAATGCTGATTGTAACGTTCCCCACTGACGACAACAGCCAGATGTTAGTGGATGTTTTTGTCCAGTGGGATTCAGCCTATTAGCTGAAATCAGGGTATAAAATCTAAATCAATAGTGATTTGTAAAATAATGACATGATGGATATAATAAAGTATTATATGATCATGACATAGAGATGGACAGTCTATCTCTTTCTTTGCCTTCGTCTATGACTCATGACCTCTCTCTCCTACCTCCCCTGATTCAAAGCACCTGGCATAAAGGCCAAGAAAACGCAAAGGATGCCTGCGAGCTCCAAACCAGAGTCGATCAATAATCAGACAAAGAAAAGAAGAGTGCAGCAACGAAAGCATCACGTCGTTTAGAACAGCGTCCTCCTCTTACCTTGTTCTGCTCTGAGCTGACAGAATAACAAACCGTGATCACTGCCTGACGCACACCGACAGACACACACTGCATGTGTGATTCAGAGCAAGCTAACAAACCCACGCAGATTTGTATCTGACTACTTAGATTCATCATCATTCGGCTTATGTTAACATGCTGTGCTCACAGCATCTGAAAACCCAAGTACCAATGTTCACAGAGGTGCCTCCTGTGCACAGTTTGCACACACTCCAGTTCAATCACACGACACCAGATGTTTCGTTTTCCCCCAGAAAACCCAATGTTCTTCCAAAGCAACTATACAGAGAGAGTTGAGATGTATGCAGACGTCCAATAATCGATAACAGATCTCAAAGAGAACAAAGAAAATATTGGCTTGATTTCCTTGGAACGTACTCAAGTTGAGGCTTTGTGAAAGTTTCCTCATCTGGCCAGGTGTCATTAAAGCAGCTCAATTTATTATAGTTATTGTTTGAGATGAAGAGAACTTGGAAACATTTAGTCTGCCCGTTTCAACCCTGACAATTCCAAGAATGAAACTGTGGAACTAGAACTAAATAAGGAAGTGTCCCCTTTAATTCCTGTGTTTACTTCCTCTTTGTTTGAAAAACGAAACTGAACTACAGCGTCATTCTGCTCTGTTAAAACTGACTCTGTGGGAATTTATATTAAAAAAGCAGCTGTGAGCAGGTGACGGGAGGGAGTGAAGATGCCAGGACGGCTACATTGAGGTACTGGCAGGCTGAAGAACTTGTTTGTTTATTTTACAACATCACCACAGTAGAGTGAAGTTTTCTCCCTTGTTAGACTAAATTGCTCTTTTTTCAGATTGATTTTAAAGACTGTTACAGCCATACCATTACTTTCAATTCCCAATTTGAATATAATACGGATACATCTAATAATCTGTGCATGTCTGGAGTGTGTCTTGAATGCTTTATACAAGACGGGGCTAGCTCAAGGGCAAACTTTTTGGCTCAGGGGCCACAATGAGTTTTAAAATTTTCCCAAGGGGCCCTTTATAAAAAGCAAATTGTAATTTTGATTAGCTGCTACTGGTAAGAGTCAACATTACATTTAGGCTGTGAAAATGAGGTGCTGGCAGACTAAAAGCACTAACATTACATCACTATTTAATCAAAATTCACAAAAATGATGCTGCTATTCCTCTTTTGTTTGTAGTTTAATTACCTCACTTGCTGTGTTCAGTTCTTTTTCTTATTCAATGAGAGAAATCCAGTCTGTGTTTGAACAAGTGCAGTAAAGTCAGGTAGAATGTCTGAGATGTGAAGGACAGCAGACAGGTGATGGTCAGTGAGAGAGGATCTGGATCTGCTCACCTTCATCACTGAGGGTGTTTGTTCACAGGTGATCCAAAGAGAACCAACGTCTTCTGAGCCTCTGTGTCAGTCTCTCTTTTTTCCTAGTGAGCTAGCAGCTAACTAGCATCTCTCGCTAATGTCTGTTCACCAAAATATTACAGTTGAAGCGTCTCAGACGAAGTGGAGATAAAGGGAAGTCAGAACATTTATTAAACTATCTTAGAAACTTTCAGAATCGGTCCTAGAGCTCAGCAGCACCGCTATCGGTCGGTCAGCGAGCGACTTGAGGAGCCGGAAAACACCGAGCTACACAGGGCCCGCCCACACCACACTGCCCCACCAATCAGCAGTGCACTGCACACAAGCATGTGTGTGATTGACAGGCAGGTGGGAACACACAGGTTGCTACAGACGCTCGCGAGAAGCCCACACGGTAAATAATTGTGTTATTTCGCGAAGGTGAATTCACAATAATTATAATAAATACAATAGGCAGTTGTATTACGTGCATGATGTTCACTTATTCATCTTTGATTCCTAGTTCACCTCAGACGGGCCGGAAAAGGCCGGTTCTGGCCGGCGGGCCGTAGCTTGCCCACGCCTGGGCTAGCTACATCCCAGGAAAGAAACAAAGCAAATCCTTAAAGGTATTGAAATCAGACTGTTGGTGAATTGCTACATAAATTTAGACGCATGCACTTGATTTAATCCATGTATGTTTACGTTTGTTCACATGCAAGCTGCTGCACGTCTCACCTGTTTTTTTTTACTGTTGTACACTTACTGAAAAAAGGTTTGCAATAGGAGATCATAAATCAAAGACATGTGGAGGGTTTCAGAGTTCCAACGTAGCGAGCTAGTCTGTGAATCATGTTAGAGAAGGTTCCAGCTCAGGTCACAGAATTAATATGCCAGATTGTGGCAATGTAGCAAGCTACAGCAATTATGATGCTCCAGATTAACTGCACATCGCTTTACCATCCTGAGCCTTTGGGTAAGTACGTAAAGTCCATAAGATGAATAAGAAGGGCGCCAAAGCAGTTTTTTCATATTTAACTGATCTGCTCTGAAATTGAACGACTTCCTGAATCAGCACTGCATTTTTTTGTGTGTAATCCTGCTGGCAGAGAGATAAACAAACAAACTCCCTACAAACATGCGCGAAACCAAAACCAAAACTCCTTTTTGTATAAAGGAAACAAAACGTGCAAACTCCTTGAAAAGGGCTCCCACTGTGCATTACTCCTGAACAGTGAACAGAGAAGTGAGTCAGAGAATAAACTCAACTTAACTCCGTATCTAAGTGAGCGTGTGAGAAAGGACGCAGTAAGAGTACTAATCAATTTACAACACTGCAAGTTCACTGCAACAATCCTGAGATGTGTTTCTTCTGAATCTCAAAGACGGAGTCATCAGTCGCATCCAGAAAGAAACTGATGAGTCCATAGTGACCCACTTGTGCCACAGCCTTGCTATCCGAAGCCTGGCATTCACAGTCACTCAGCTGAGCCTTTGAACTGACTTAAAAGACACGCTAGCGCTGCTTCATATAGTCTGTAATGAAGCCTTTGAACAATCCAACCTAATTGTTCCTCACAATACCTGCAACAAGCCAACTTACAAGAACTATAAACACACGGTGACACACACCTACAGCACAGTTTACTACACCTGCCATGGGACATTCTCCTCAGTTACAAATTAAACTGTTTCATACATATTCATCCACTCGCGGTTCATAATTTATATCCTGAGCCTGCTCAGAAGTGCTGAGACAGGACAGGCTGACTTCGCCCGTCTCGTTCCGTCTCGTCTTCTGATCTCTCCGCAGGGCAGCTGAGGTGTAAACAAAGTCATCTCCTCTTTAACACGTTGCTGTTTGTCAAACTAAACATTCCGCTTTCGCTCCAACGGACCTCCAACAAGTCTCAGCCATAAACAAACAGCTAACGCAGGTTTAGAAGGCACAAGGCATTGAGTCACTCTGTGCTGTGCTGCTTGGAATAAAGCAGGTGGATCTGCCTAGAAACAGCAGCAATGACTGAATGCAAATGTGTAAATGCACTTCTTGCATCCTTAGAAACAAACTGAGCACCACTCTCATCCCTCTATCAAAGGAGGTGAAGATACTGGATCTGTAGCAACACACTGTAATTAGAACTTGAATGATGATGAGGTTTCAATCCAAATGTGTCCCATATTTCTACAAAATGATCAGAAAGTCTGTCCTTCCTCTTACAGACTGTTTCTATCCTCATTATTTCAGTCTGTATCAAAGCTTTTATCAAAGTAAATCAATGAGCAGAGGTTTACTTTCAGAATAAAAGCCCTGATTGGATATTAGTTTCTCACTCAAGAAAGTTATTGCTTTATGAAGTAACATTTTTTTTATTTTGCTGTTTCCAATCAGCTTCTCCAATTGGATTCTTCAAAATGTTGTGATCCCTCCTCCCAGATTCACCTCCATCCTATGAAATGCAGCAGATATGCAAACCAATCGGTAGTCCTGCAGTAATGGATTATTCTTCCCAAATCTAGCCTGACTGTTGATCTGTTCATCCCTAATGTAATCTGTTTCCTAATTCAGGACGCCGGCCAAGAGAAGAGACTGAGCTAAGGGTTCTGATTGGCTTCTGCGGTGACCTCCGCCCCTACCCTTCAACCCCGGCTGTTTGTCCCTCAAGGGTCCATGCAGGTCACCTCGGTCATTAATCACGCAGCCAGATGAATGGCATCAGCTTTGCCGATGAACTCGCAGCAGGGTGGCGTGCTGCTGCAAAGGGAAGAAACCCTTTACTCTGCTGAGCCAGTTTCACGCTACAGTGTTGAAGAATCTGCTTCCTTGCATTATTAAGCAATGCATTTACCATGAGTGATGTGCAGGAGCTGACCCTGTGATTTGAGCTAATGTGGAGTAAAGTGACAAGACAACTTCCCAAAGGGTTCATGAAATCATCTCATGATGAGTCAAAAGCTGCTGGATGGAATGTGTCTCTCACTAACCCACATATCCTACATACTCACATCCATGCAGCTCCAAGTTGTGACACTTGTCTCCCCCATTCAGCACGCTGCAATCAATCTCACACAATCAGCTGTTCATTCCCTGCCAGAATCACAGACATTCTTCCACACTAAGCATTTCGTGGTATATTTAGACCCCGCGACAACTGCACGGCACATCTGCTTTCCTTTTCATTCCCAGTGGCACGCCGGGAGAGCCACATGACATCCGTGCGCATCGGCGCGCACACACTCTCAACGCTCACATGTTTTCAAGACCCGATTGAGTGACCCGAGAGGGACAATACACACCTACGCTCGCCGTTGTCCACAAGAGATCAGCCTTCACACCGATGAGGAAACGGAGAAAAGCCTTACCAGTGAGAGCCCGTCCTCAGGAGGCACCAGGGAACGTAGGAGAGAAATGTGCGTCTGCCAGACGAAAACCCGACGAGAGCCGCCACCCTGTGCTCCGCCACCAAATCAATTTCACACTCTCTCACCTCCCCGCCGCTGTGATGTCATTCATTCATCCGTTTCCCCGTAGCTATGGCAACCCTCCCGCTTGGAGCAGCTTTTTATTTTACATTTGTCTTTCTCTTCTTCTTCTACGTCCCTCCCCCTCTCCAGACCCCAGTGAACCCAGCCCACTTACTCCATCTGAGAGGTACAGTCACACCCCCCCAGCCTCACCAGCATCCATCCCCTCCTTCTCCCACTATCACAGGGTAATAATACTTGTAGGAGGGGAATGGGAAACAAAAAAGGGGGAGGCACCCGGAGTCCCCTCATACAGCTAAAGAGTTTGAGGTCAGACATACTTTTTGTCCACAGAAAATGGCAGAGACACGGCGAAGCCTGGAAATCTGTTGTTCAGACCTGAGCCAGCTGTCTCATTTGCACACAGACAGACAGCAACAACACCGCTGAGCTGCTGATGAACAGATGTTTATTGTCTGTGACTACCACACACACGCACACACATACACACTTGGCCGTGCAGTGTGAAGTGATGAATAGTTAATGACCACCTCCGTCATTATTACTTTGCCTCTCTGTTAATAATCATCATGTTGACCTTGGAAACTGGGGGGGGGGTCCTGGTCATTGTGACACAAATGAAACCGACACACACTTACACACACCACTACAGTGTTTAAGCCGCATCCCTCATTCACCCATCTCCCCAAATACCATTTTTCCAAGAGCTCCCTCTGTTTCAAACCTCCATAAACACCAGATGTACTCGCTGCCTCGCTTCCAATCATTTCACCTCCAACCCGCACACCCACACTGCCAGCTCCATATTTAAAGGGGAAACTTCCTCCCATTATACACATCAAAGCCAGTTTGCATATATATGTTGAAATAATAATCCAGCCCTCTCCGGCTCCAGAGGGAGCCGTGCCTCTTATGATGTCACCTGACGGTCGCTGAGGAGGCTGATCTGGGTGGGATAAAGGACAACGAGCCGGAGGTAAACACCCCAAGTCAACCAAACGAAGAAAGAGAGGGAAGCATATCTCTGAAAAAAAGAGAGATCTCCCCTCCTGTCAAATCTAGTTGCACATTATCCATATTTTAATTATCTTGCTGGGCTCTCCTCCTGGAAAACCTCCATCTGTCTGTAACAATCCCTCACTCATCATTCTTAATCTCCTGGCTGCTTCTCACATAATTGATGGTCTTAACCAGCCACCAATTAAATTACTCTTCCACTTATCTGCCTCATTTCCAGGTATGGTAGTTTATTGTTTATTTTCCGTGTCCACTTCTGTATTTCCCGCAGTGGAAATGATGGATTACTTCATATAACATGCTGCAAGAAGCAGCCGGTGTGAATCTCCAAGTCGCTGCCTTTTATTCTGAAGTCTGCTAGCAAACCTTTATGTTTCTTTGTGAGCAATGAATTTTCGTCGAAAGTCTGCACTGATGATAAAACATGTTCCTGCAAGGTTTCCAGACACCTTTTGCCGCCTGCGTGTCCGAACATGTTTCCAGGAATGAAAAAAGGGCAGAACGTCGCAAAGGTCATCCAATACAAGCCGATGTAATAACACCGTTTTTACCACAAGGAGACATCATATTTCTGACCTAATAGCTTTCCAGCTGCTGTCCTCCACTTGTATTAGTCACGGTGAAAAAGCTATTGAGGTCTGATATTCATTAACGCAGTCTGTGGTGGCACGTTGTGATATTTCCCGAAGAGGAAGTCGTCTTACCTTTGACTGTTTGTGCTTTTCTGTTAGATGCTGAAATTCCACAGATGCACACATACACAGAATCCATGCACACACACTCGAGGAGGTGTAAGTATAAAGCCGAAGCAATTTCCTCCACAGTATGTCCTGAGATGTTTCTTTACCCAGACATCAACCTTCTCTAGAAGGCCCACTTTGATCTGCAGTTATGGAAATGAGCGGAGAATACGACTGGCTTGACAGTTATTGCCCGTTCACCTTGATCCATCTCTTCAATCACGCTTCCCACTTCCCTTTCACTCCCATGCATACGTCCTCCCTCTCTGTCTGTCAGCAGGTGGAGACACCGGTTTGACATGGATCCTTATTTGCCTTGTAAATCACTTTGGACAATGAGAAATGCAAAATGTAAACGCACGATAGTAAGAAGGAGGATGTATCGCTGCATAGTTGCGTCACGCGGCGTTGAGTATTGACCTAATTTGATTAGGTTTGAATTAGAGAGATGCCATGTTTAAAATCAGGCGCACCAACATCACAGCCAGTCGCTATCTTTCATCTCAGTATAAACTCCCCACGCAGCTCATACAGATCAAAGCAGCATTTTTAAAGAGAATGCTTAACCCATCCTGTTTGAATCATTAGCACGGCTCTGCAGCCGGGCTCATATTCAGCACTCTGATGTACAGTGTCTCGCTGCAGGCGAGGGAACCTGGTAGGTGGACGAAGGGGAGGGTCCACGTGGGCATGTGTGTTTGTGATGGGAAAGCAGTGAAGCGGTTGCATTTCATGCACCTGCCCTCCCACACAGCGGGAGGACCAGCTGCCTCATGAGCTGCTCTTCTCTTCTTCCCCTCCACCTCTCTCTTCCTGCAGAGGGGGACCTTTACCATCTTTCCCCCGTCCATTTCATGTCACATGACACGGTCGTTTCGGCTCCCACTCCCACACACTTGCATTACTTTCATAAAATTCAAGTAGTGGTACTCAGCGAGGTCTCTTTCCCTCCTCCCAGGCACAAATGTTTCTGCCTCTCCAAGTGCACTTTAAGTGCCGCTCTCTTCTGCAGGAGTTCACAGGATAAACAGATGAGAGGCGACTCACGCTCACACACACAAATATAGCCGGAGCAAGTCCCGGCAAGCCCAGATATTGACCCTGACATCGATGTCCCTTACTGACACAGTCTCCAATAATAGCCCTTGAAGGGAAACAAAGTCTGCAAGGCTGCCAGTCACATACCAGCAAAAGTAAGCCTGCGTTAATACGAGGAAGTCTTCTATAGAGCGGTGAGGTTACAGGGGTAACAGCCTCCTCCAAACTCTTACAAAGACCTGTCCTGTCGTGCTCGGAAAACCTTTGTGTCCGCCAGCACACCTGCTTAGTATCGAATCCAGACATCTCTACTTTGATGATGTCGTTGTCATCAGATGGAGCAAATCTTAGACCAAAGGTTTGGATTTAATCGTAGCCTCCTGGAAGCGTTCCACCACCAAATAGCATGTTGCTGCCGCTGCTGCCGGCGGTGCTCCACACCACCTGTCATTAGCTTTAGCTGCTGGTGGAGTGGGCCAACTGCCCGGCCCCCTCGGGACTCACTCGTAAGAACAGTCTGGGATTTCATCCTCATCTAAAGACTCATGCAGACACCGAGGAAAATAAATAACGCCACTAAAGAGGGTTGTTAAACTTGGATTTCCAGCAGTAGATATGATGAATTCACTGTAGTATAGTAGGGTTGACAATAGGTATCACATTACGTGTTGACTTTGACGAAGCTTTAAGGAATCGCACATCATAATACTCTGCAAATAGAATAATAGCATCGGCATCAATACGTGTATCAACGTGATGTATTGATTTCTCGAGTACTGTAGTATTGATATATTCAGGCTTGTATTATCTACATTATGGAGTTACCGATTCATTAATAAGACAACCTGTGGGATCAGTTGGTATTAAGAAATCACACCCCGTCACCGCATATCTTCACTCCGACTGTGACAAATATGTATCGCCAGTTCTCACAGTTCACCAAATATAAATATCCCGTTCTGGTGTGGATTACAGTTTGCACTAATTACATTTGAGGGTGAGATAAATCTACGGCTTCCCCAGATGAACAGTTACCCTGCTAATCCCACCCCCACTCCCCTCGGCCCAGTCAGCTGTCCACACTGATGTCAGGGATGTGAAATGCATCTTATCTACTCAGTGCTGTACTTGTATGCGCTTTGTATCCGGGTACCATTTATGTGTTTGATTGCGGTTAAGACTTCCACGACCACACCTCCCTTCCTCACAGGGAACAAGTGTTTCCTTGTAAATCATGCATAAATGGTGTCATTTGAATCTTGCCACAGCCACGGGGCTTCAGCGTGGCGACGCAGTCAGCGGGCTGCTTTACAAGAGTGAAACAGTGGGGAAGGGCTGTATTCCCCTTGAACACCTCTGGAGCTCTGACAGCAGCAGATCCATCAAAACCTTTCTTGCGGAGTAAAAAGTCTTTGCACAGGCATCCTTTTTCCTCCCGCCATCATCTGCTCGTCGTCCTCCCTTCGTCGTAAATCAACGCAGAAGGATCAGGGAGGGTGGTGACTAAGGCTGGATGCCATGTGGTTCAACAGCTGACCACAGCACAGCGGACTGGGACGTGTCCTGACTCACAGACAGTATTAGCTTCTTACAGTCTAGACCCAAACAGCAGCCGTACCATGTTCCAATTCGGAGAAACCTGAGGGAAGAAAGGGAACTGCCAGAAGAGTTGTAGTCCTCATCCTCTGTGTGCTTCATCCTCCTATTGCTTTTCTTGCTTTTACTACTTTTACTTTATTGTGAAGCACTTTGGTTTTTGCCCTGTGCAGCATGAAGGTGCTATAGAAATACACGTGCCCTGCCTTTAACAGTCATAATGTTAAACACTGTACACCAAGTGTTTCCCATCCCATCCATGTCCAACCCACACACACATTCACCAACACACATTCTGGGGTGTGTTGCCCCTCTGCAATCTGAATAAGCCCATCTGTGAACTCCTGTGAAACAAAAGGGGTGACAGCCAGAGTTATGTTCTTCTACTCTGTCACAGCAAAGCAGAAAAGACTAGAAAACCCTTTCTCTTCTCTCCTTTCCCTCGATTACACTTCTATTTCCTATTTCTTGCTTTTGTGCATAATCCCAGAGACACACACCTGCAGACATCACACAACCACACTGTGTTTTGGTGAAAGCCACCCAAGGTCCTCTGAAACTGGGATGATTTCCCAGCTGACAGCCAGAGCCCCAAAGGCTGCTGGGAGGAGTGTGTGTTTGTGTGTGTTTGTGTGTGCAGCGTACAAGCCAACAAACCTGTTCGGCTTTTGTCTGCGCTGCCAGCCGGCACACATGCAATATCTCAGGGCAAACAACAGCATGCAAGACTTGGAAGAAAAAGAAACAAAGACCAGTCCACTGGCAGGGAACAAAGACAATGGACAGATTTTCAAAATAAAAGAACATTTTCCGTGGAAAGTACACAGATGAACAAACCCAGTTTTGGTTCAACTTATGGAAACACTTTCATTTTAGATCATTCAAAAATAATTCAGCAATAAAAAAACAACAGTGACAGAAGACCTTATGTGACCGTACACACAGAGGAACTAAAACACCGATAAACCGACACAAACAAACAAACAAACAAACTCACCGAAACATTTCCCCGTAGTTCTTGATGTTCTCTTTCCAGCTAGGAAACAACATCCAAGAGAGAATCTGGTCTCAGCTGCAAAGATCTGAAACACTTTGAGAAACAGAGAGAGAGAAAGAGAAAGAGAGAGAAATCAACTCCCAGCTCCCTTCACATCTACACCCATGGGCTAAAATCCTCTACTGACCCATCTGAGAGAGGCAGACAGAGAGAGGGGGGGGAGCGTGCCAGTTTGGGTAAATGAAGGGGGAGCGTTTGAAAGAGAGAGAGAGCATGAGTAAGTAGGAAAAAAAGAAGGAGAGAGAGTAAGAGATTCATGAGCATGTTAGTGAGAGGATGTGTGTTTAGTGGGAATAGGAAGAAAGAGTTTTAAATCTCCAACTAGAAGTGGATTCAGACAGCGCAGACGGATCTGGATCTTTATGTGAATCTGAATACATCACATACTTCTGGTAGTATTTCCAAAGGTAGTAGAAAACCAGTGTTTGTTTGTTTCATCAAGGTCACTGTAACTTAGCCTGAGAGATAAATGGACATGTCCATTGTTGCAATGTTAAAGAAAGTGAAAAACTATATCGTGGATTCGTCCTTCGATGACGATCTGTGCCAAAAAACAGAACGTGTTCTTTCCTGGAACAAGCTGCACCCCTGTTTAAAATTTCATGAAGATCTGTCCATAACTTCTGCTGCTTACAGATAAACAGAACAAATCGCATCGCCTCCCCGGCGGAGGTAACAACTGCAACTGCTTATCTCCAGCTCGTAAAGCAGCAGGTGGGGATGAGTGACACAGGACTTCGTTCATAGCCTGCGACGCCTGTGCAATGTGTGTGTGTGGGTGTGTGTGTGCAAGCTGTGTTAGTGTTGGAGGGAGGAGAAACAAACACTCAAACAATGGACTGAAAGGGAAACAAAAAAAACGGGTGAAAAAAGCAAAGCACAGCCCAGAGCAGAGCAGATGTGCAGAGCAGGAGAGCGTCTCCTACCTAGCTGCCCCCCCCCCCCCCCATCCCCTTAAGTCCTTCTTTCACCCTGCCTCCCTCCATTTGTCCTCCTCTGTTCATCATCGG
>CAAKHC010001985.1:4758-16618 GCA_901007825.1 Macroramphosus scolopax | reverse complement strand
GGGGGGGCCCCCCCCCCAACCCCCCCCCCCCCCCCCCCATCCCCTTAAGTCCTTCTTTCACCCTGCCTCCCTCCATTTGTCCTCCTCTGTTCATCATCGGATCTTTGAGAGTAAGAAAGTTTTTTCTTGCTTTCTTAAATTTTCCCCTTGAAGGAGAACGGACCCATTCCATTACTTTTTGTCTCCATCATACTCCTGCCTTCTTCATTTAACACCATTATTGTGGAATAACATTGACAAAAACAATATGAATGGATGGTTAAATAGGGCAGAAAGTAATTTCACTTTAATCTCTTTAAACTATTTCAAAATGAGTTTTTGGTTGTTTGTTACAGTTTTCCTTTTTTTTCCTGAATTTTCGGAAATTAAATTTTGAAGGTCAACGTGAAGTCAGAGCGCAGGGAAACTCCATCTTGGAGCCATAAAGCAGAGAATCAAGTAATGAAGAGTAGAGGGGAAACGGGGCCAGAGTTAACATCCATTTGATGTTTCTGCTCTCTGAGACGAACTGATGTCCTTCAGAAAGTCGGACAGTTTGTCAGGATGAGCTCCAACACGGACAACGTCTCAATCCGCTCCTAATTTTCTTGCACACGTACAGATCGCACGCCTGTTGTTTGATTCCAGGCAGAAGAACAACCATATGAATTATAGATCAGCTTATTTTCCAGCACTGCGACGTAGTCAGGGGAGGAAATCGAAAACTGATCAAACGCTGTGAAAAACAAATAACCCTCTGCTGGGTCCTTCCCCTTTTTTTTCGGATGAAAAACAATTAGTGTCTTCTCAAGCTGAATCGATTAAAAATCTACAGCATGGCGAGCTCAAAAACATGGTGTTTAGAATTTAGATGGCACAATCCAGTTTGTTGCTTAACCAAATCCTCACTTAAATGAGAAATCCACGCATTGATGCTGCCAGTTGAGCTGGGGAGCTCTGGATCAGCCTGATTACTTTGAGCTGACTGCATCAGCTCAAAGTAATCCCCAAATACTGGAGAAGTACATACACGGAACCACCGCGTCGTACACGGACACACAGCGGGACCGTGCCGGCGTGGCACGTTTTGGTTTGCAGTTGACATGTATATGTGTGTGTGTGTGTGTGTGTTCCTGTTTGCAGATGCTGTGGCGTGTGTGTGAGAGAGTATTTGTGTGATGGTTTGCAGGAGAAAGGCATGCTGGGATTTATAATAAGGGTTCAGTGATCACCTTTTAGCCTCCTGTCATCAGTCCGACCTGATCTAAAGCTACCGATCAGGGAGAGGGAGGAAACGAAAGGGCAGATGGGGACGTAGAAGGTCCACGTTTAAAGCCTCTGAACACTGGAGCTTTTCATATTAACTCACAATAATCAATAATAAAAGGGAAATTAAACAGTCGCCTGTCAACATAAGAAAACTGCACAAAAGCTGTCCTCATATTGATTATATATTAGTCACTGTTCTTTGGTGTGTGGAAGCATCAGACATCATCTTCAGATGTTCAGCAGACGTTTCCAGGAGAAGCTTAACTTGAAGATGATGACAAAATAGACACTTACCGAGACTGAAGCACTCGTAATGTTTGGACTTTATATACAGTGTTGATGTGATCTGCTTCTGTTGTGCGTGTGTGTGTTTGTGTGTGTGTGTACCAGACACAGTGCCAGCATGTGTACACAGCAGGTCTCATTTCCTGATTCCCCGGTCTGATGCTGATTTCTCCTTTGAGAGCCGAGTCCACAATGACACGAGCTTCCGCCAACACACCAGCCGTCGCCATGGCATCGCTCAAAGACATTTCTGGCCGAGAGGGAGGGGAGCATCACGCCTGACACATTTAGCCGTTATAGGAGAGATGTACGCTTCACTCCCGTCTTCCCCGAACACCCCTCCTCCTCCTCCTTCCTCTCGGTTGGTGTTTGTACAGCCGCCGACTCTGTTTACTGGATCCCCGATGGGCATCCTTGCTGCCGTGATCTACCCCGGGTCTGACCTACTCTCTCAAACTCATGTGTTTTAGCATCCCGGCCCTCTGCCGCTCACTCTTGCACTAATGGCCATCCATTTGAAACCTCTCTTCCTCCGCCTTCTATCTTGGTCTTTCTTCCACCCCTCCCTTCTTCTGTTTTCAAATGGAGTCATGACTCAAAGGGCAAAACGCCCGGCGAAGAAATGACCACCCACTGGGCTTTGTCTAACTTTTTGCCCCAGTGGATAGAAGGCGTGTGTTTGTGTGTCTGACAGAGTCGCACAGAGAGTGTTGGGGGTCGGTCGGGCAGAACGCCAATACAGAAAACATCAACCTCTTCAAAATAATGAAAAATACTACAAGATCTCAGTCATTCTAATTTTAGCTATCTAATAATCATAGAAATAACTTTTGCTGAAAGCAGACAAGGCGTCCTAAAACTGCACGATGTGTCTTCAGTGGGAGGCCGGGCGAGGTTTGTCCATTTGTTTGGTGCCTCCTTTGTGTCATGCAAGCTAACAGGGTCTAATGTTGCACGACAGATGCTTTTCACAAAGTCCGACTTTGCCCTCTGCTGTGTTACAACCCCAAATACACCTGATTCTACCAAGATGCTTCAGTGTCATATGAAGCGACCGGTGTGCTTCTCCTTCTGTCCGACATGTTTATTGATTAGCGAAGTTCACTTGAAGCAATGAGTCACAATTTTCTTTGAAACACGCATTTATTTATACGGCAAAAGTTTACATGATAACATGCTATGATCAGAATATGAGTCAACATTCATTTTTAAATGACTTCCTCTTTTGTTTGTGTGCACACAGATTCCACAGAAGATCTGCCCAAAGTCCTGGAACGGTGACGGAAAGTAAACCGACTGACATGTGCATGAAACCTGCAGCCAGCTCGGTAATTTAACTGAAGAATCATCCATTGAGGACGTATCGGTGTTTCCTGCAGGGTCCTTAGACATTACAAATTCATTGCACAGCGACATTGGTTGTTCACAATTATCTCTCTATACCGTCTGTTGATCCAGTCTCATATTACAAATAAGATCTTTTAGCCTTTTTTTTTTGTACTATTTCCGCTCAACCACAACTTTTATCTGGCAGTTTGTTCTGCCAACTGTTTCCTTCTGGTGGCCAAAATTATTTCTGCTCTTGTGCAATAATTCTTATGTCCATCAGACATCATACATGTACACTTAAACCAAGGTAGGTATTCCGATTATAAATAAGTTTAAGTTCAATATCTTAAAAAATAAAAGCATATGAGGAGACATATTTAAATGCTGCTGCTGCTCCAGGAGGAACTATTATTGAGGAATACATTTAAGTATAACAGTGTATAACAATGATTTCACGCAAGAACGTGCGACGCGTCTGGGAGTACGTGAACAAGAAGTACTTGATTTGGACTATTTTTGTTTTCATGCGTGGGAGAAATGAATATAATGCAGCTGTAGCTATAAGATGCATAAACGCTGTGTTTTCAAGACTAAAGTCATCAACTCTTCTCGTCCTTTCAGGCAGAACAATCTAGCAGTCACACGGTGTCAGCCGGTGCAGAAATGTCTCCCTGTATCAACAACCAAAGTCAGACGAGGTCACCAGAAATGGACCTCGCTCCTCTGTCTCCAACAGTTACGGAAAAGCCTCCCCCCTCCTCCTCCCCCCTGGGTCCAAAGTGAGGTGACACACTTTAAACCAGTTTGACAGCACCCAGGAAGGTGTCGTCTCCATCCAGGGAAACCTTGGCGGTGGCCCGGGGGATCAGCAGCTCCAACTGGTCTCCGACCTCCAGCTTCACAATACCTGAGGGATGCATCAGTACAGTTCATACCTCCAACTGCCATTTCCAATTTTATACAACATATATCAGCCTAACCCAACTACTGACACACGTACACGGCTTTTCCACAGACACACATGCTTGAGAGTTCGACTTAAGAGCGGGACACACTGACTGACCCTCCTTAACAGCTGTGAAAAGGGTGCAGGACATAAACAAAAACACAGGCTGACCCACCTCCTGTGTAGCAGGTGTTGAAAGGGTGGGCAGGGTTCATGCTCTGGATGCAGCGGAACAGGATCACATACTGAGGCTCGTCACCCACCACATTCCTCTTCCTCCTTATCACCACATGGCCCATTGCAAACATGCTGTCCATGTAGTAGACCTGTTCAGGAATAAAGGGTTGAATTAAGGAGATCTGGCACCAGCCTGGGTTTTAACATGAACTCAGACACTTTTATCCAAATTGAATAAATGTGTCACTTACTTGTTTTAATCTGACTTTACCTCCAGGTTTGTTAATCAAATGAATACATATATATAGTACAAGCACAACCCATGTTCCTCTGTTGTAAAACCCAGTGACAGGCACCCAGGCAAGCAGCTCCCCCCTGTGGTTAATATATGGAATGACATCAAAGGGACCTACCTGGCTGTACACAAAGTAGAAGCCTTCCTCTTGGACCAACATGCTGTCCCTGTCTGCCTCCAGGGCAGATCCTCTCCTCAGCCCAGCTTGCCAGGGGATGCCTGTGTGCGGCTCCAGGGCAAATTCTGATCCAAGACAAGGCGTTACATCGCACAACATGTCAAAGCAACTGACTCTTGATATCTACCCGAAGATGCAGGTTCATTTTAAATGGCAGTCAGCTTGCTGAAAGTTTCTGCATCCACATTAATTTTGATTCTGTATCGATCCAAACTAAAGTGTCATTCAAGTAGCGTAAATCAATCAAAATCATCACAATCCAGCACAAGCACACTGTACCTTTCCTGAAGGGTTTCCTGCTACTGTTTGCCAACAACTGCAGGCAAGACTGAGAAACTGTAAGACACAAGTTTTAAAACCAGTAAGCCATCTGTACAATGGTTATTCCATTTCCTCCTCCTTCATTTTTTGCGGCAAAGTTCCATTGTCAACACGCAGCAGCAGAATAACAATTCGTTTCCAGTACATACTGAGGTTTGTTGAATTGGTGGAGCACACTGTGAACACACCATCAGCTAACAGTGAGCACAAATGGTCGGATTATCTCACGACATAGCCGAACGAGTTGCACTACTTTTGCCAAATAAACTCTACTCTGGTATTT
The DNA here is from genome assembly GCA_901007825.1 of Macroramphosus scolopax. Classification (NCBI taxonomy): domain Eukaryota; kingdom Metazoa; phylum Chordata; class Actinopteri; order Syngnathiformes; family Centriscidae; genus Macroramphosus; species Macroramphosus scolopax. The sequence continues at coordinate 11,556 of CAAKHC010001985.1, read as the reverse complement.
AACATGGGTCTGAAGATGATTCACATCACCAGGCCAGTCTGTTTAAAAAGGGTCAAAGGTTCGTTTGAGGTTATTTATTTTGTAGACATTAATGTAAGGGCATCGCTCATATGTTACTTAATCATGTTGGAATAGAAGCAATGGCTTTGTGAATGTGAAAACACCACTAGACGGAGGAAAGCTACTATAAACAGGATCTCCTGAACTGTAGCCAGCCAGGTTCAGGTTAAGGTGACTGTGTCTTACCTAATGTCTCTGCCCCAGAGGCATTTCTCTTCCTTCTTATTAGGGTGAAATCCTGTTGAGAGTCTGGCTGGTTCAGGGGATCCTGGCTGCTTCTCCTACTACTGATATCCTCAGTCTCAATACAGAAGAACACCAAAAGTCAGTGAGTGCACGTCTTATACAACCCTGTGGTGTTTTTTTTAAGTCGTCTCTCACCTGGCCTCCGTGCCTCGCTTCTTGTCCATCTTCTCTCCTGCGACAGAACTCTGATTTGAGGCCCTCTACCTCAGCTCTGAGAGCCACCAGTTGGTACAAGGACAAAGCTGAGAGAGAGGAGGAGGTGACAGCAGCTAGTGTGAGCAGGAACACCGGCCAGGAGAGTCTCCTTTCACCTGTCCTCTGTTCAGTCTCAGGCTCCACATCCGCAAAGACTGTCATCGCGGGGCCCATTCAGTCTAATGAGGGCTCACATTGGCAGCATGACCAGTTTCACGCCTGAACTACGCTGCCTCTGTCCTGACGAACTGGTCTACGATTGGTTTAAATGTCCATAGATTTGTATCTATAAGCTCCACTGATGGCTTTAGCATGTACTCTGGTCCTCCGGCGGGTAGCTTCAGTTTAGTCTGAAGGACTACGCAGAAGGAATAAAATACACAAAGGGCAGCTTCCCCTCTATTGTTCCGCTCAGCTAACCACACTCGGCTTCCTGCATGACCAGCAGTCCTGCCAACTCACCCCTTCTGTTCATCATACCGTTGGAGCATGTTTCAGCTCCTCCCTAACCTAACAAAAAAGTGCATAAATAATTGAAAAGTGAAAGCAGGAGGTAGAGTGTTAGCCGTGAAGCACCAGACTGTCTAGTTGGGGAATTTCTGGAAGTCATTTTAGAGGAACAGGCACAATGACTAACAGTTGAACAGCTTGAGAAGCAAGCAAACTGAAAAAAGGAAGTACGAATGAAAGGAACACAGAAAAATTAACACATTTCCAAATATATAAAGTGAAGTGGTAACAATGGTCAAAAACAGCACGGAGGTCCATTCAATAATTTAGAAGGAGGCGCAATAGAAGTATGTTTCATGTATCAATTTTATTGCATGTTACAGCACAGAAAATAGAAAGTGAAAATGTGTGCTTACAAAAGAAGTTGTCGACATTGTTTGGAAATAGAAAAGACTGAAATGGAAAATCAGTCCAACCGACTGCTTCAGACTGAAGTTAAAGATGAATCATTCAGATGTCTGACTGTGTCCCATTAATGTTTCTGAAACGTGGAGCCACCGCAAGTCCGGATAAGATGTACAAAATGTCAACACGTGTGCAAGTTCAGTACAGATATTTGCCAAGACTCAACATACAGTAATCACATGCCAGCTCACAAAAGCGACTCAAAAATGCCAAAACTTTCAACATTCATTCGACTCTATTCACAGTTTCATGAACGTATAAAAGTATGTTTCAAGACCGAGCAAATTAGTTTGTCGATAAAAAAGGAACACATTCAGTTTGATTTAATCTCTTTTAACAACTGGGTCTTGACAATAACAACAGATTTGGCTCGGATTAAAACCCAATGTTCTATTTATCGTGAATTTTGCCTTTGGACAGCAACCCAAACAATAAATTCAGTCATTGATTTCGACAACTTATCCTGATGAACAGAAGGTGCGATGCAAACTAATAGCAGAAGTATGTAAAACAAAGTGAGTAAGACTAATGCATGGACACTCACAGGGTTGAACTCAGATTGCACAACTGCCAACATAAAAGGAGAAACATGCTAAAATTGAATGCATCTAATGAGTTTGATTACAGAAAACTCTTCAGTACCACCAGAGGAAAACTGCCACAAAGATTATCTGTACATTAGTTCTGATAAAGCACACGTATTGAATTGACCAGAATTTACATTCAGAGTAGCCTTTACACCGTCAAACATATTTGGTCTGTTGGTGCTTGTTTCTTTTTGTGTGACTTACTGTTTCCAAACAGTATCAAATATGGCTAAAGGAATATGTTGTATTCAAATGGCTTTGAGACCACCTCAGGGTAGAGTGCTGCATTTTGAAAGAAAAGCAGGTAACAGCAATTGTCAGGCTCCCTCCACCCTCTGGAAGACATACAAGAAAGGTTAATTAGCTCATTAAAAGCCCTCCAAGTGATTAAAGCCATTTCGATTTTGGTTCTCGTCAATGGCAATTATAATGCAGCAGGTAACAGCGAACATATTAACTTTGATGACTAATAATTAAAAGACAGATTTAGATTTCAGGTCTATCTTGAAACAATATTTTTACGCCCTATTGAGTGTGCGTTGAAGGAGTTATTGGTCGCTGTATTTAGTCCTCCTGTCCATACTGGGGTGTTTTAAAAATGGAAAATTAAGTGCGGCTATACACACAAACGCTATGTATAGATCTGTATATTACTAATGTTATAATTCATTTTGTATTTCAGAAGAAGAGTCATTATAATTGCTGTAGTTATCCGTTTGACAGAAATATGTTCATTTTATTATGAGCAATTGTTTCAGTGGTTAAACATCATTTCCACAGACCCATGGCATACCTTTCCATGTAAACATGTTTGTTCTGGTTCCATCCATTGAAAAGGTCACAAATGCATGCATTCATAGTTGAAAACAGAAAATAACCTATGAGAGCAAGATAATTTTTCCTCTTAAAACCTTAAATATGTCGGATGATTTTGACAGAAACATTACATTTCCACAAAGGTAAAAAGAGTGGAATAAAAAAATGTACATTCTTTTCAAAAAAGCCATTACATCAGTCAAATCAATTTTGTGAAAGCCGTTCCTTCATCCAGCCAGTGTTTTCAGATAATGGTGACACTAGCCGAGGGCTGAGCGCTCTCTTCATGGGCATGGCTCTTCAGCAGGTCTTTTATGAACTGCTCCAAAGCAGCGAAGTAGCCCTGACACTGCCAGGTGTCGTTGTGTGTGCCCTCTGGAAAGATTGCCAGGCGTTTAGTCCGTGAAGGAGAGAGCTCATACAGTTGTTTCATCATGACTGGTGGAATGAGCTGGTCAGACAGACCAGACACAAACAGAGAGGGCATGCGGCACAGCGTCACCTGCCGATAGGACAGGAACTGATTCCTGTAGCACCACAAAGGCAGCATTCGCATTGGCAAGAAGGAGAAGAGTGTTGCTGCCATGTGGGGGATGCTGAGGAAGGTATTTTCAACAATGATGGCTGCTACACGGTGAGGGTTGGCTGATGCCAAGCGCACAGCCACAGCACCCCCTAGTGAGCGGCCAAATAGAATCACTTTTGTCTTGTCCAGATCTGGACGGGTCATGATATAGTCCAGTGTGGCCTCAGCATCCAGGTAAAGCCCATCCTCACTGGGCTCACCCTCACTCTTCCCATAGCCTCGATAGTCCACCAACACCACATTAGCTTTCAGATTGACCAGCATCAGCAGAGCATTCGGCACCCTGTGACCAATATTTCCGGCATTACCGTGGAAATACAGAATGGTAGGTGGAGCTGAGGAAATGGGGCTGCTTTGATTGCTAGGGGCGACCCCAGGAGGCATGTCCCCTCCTGTATGACGAAGCAGGATAAGGTTGAGCTTCACACCATCCTTGGTGCGAATGTACACATTCTCATGCGGGATTCCTGTTGGCATGGGAACATAAAGGCGAGAAGAGGAGGGCTGGTCAGGGAAGTAGAGTAGCACGTCTTGAAATTTGTAAAGGATGCCTGCCACGGAGGCAAGGATAAGGGCTAGTAGAAAAAACCCTCCATATAGGTGGAAAGTTAGGATTAGGGCCAATAGAGAGACTCGACAGGCACCCCAGGACCAGGATGCCAGAGCCAGGGTACAACGCTCCATCGCCCCCCACAGCCTCCAGGGCTTCTCCATGGCTACACAAGAGCTGAGTCACACAACACAAACTCTAGAAATACAGAGAGTACAAAAGAGTAAGTGCATGAGTAGGATAGCATTTAGGGAAAAAATGACACACAGTATATCTATATCTATATCAATTGTGCTTGTCATGCTTGCGACAGGGGCCATACTAACCATCCTTGTATAATTTCCGCATCACCAGGTATGCTACCGCGGTAACACATATCACTTAACTGATATGACTGTAAAGGTGATCACTCCTGTTCCTGGAGAGTCCCAGCACGTTTCCATGTTACCCTAATAAAATATCGAGATCAGCTGTGTTGTTGAACAGCTGAAACCCCGGACTTCATTTCGCTTACAGGGTGTGGAAAAGATAAATAAAATGCAGTGCTGGGGCTCTCCTGGACCAGGTTGTCCCGAAGCAACGTCAGCGCAGTGGGACATAAACTGGGGGAACATTTAATCTTCCACCCACAACGAGGGGATAGCTACGGCTGTTACTGACTACAAGAAAAGCAAATTCGACTACGGTTGGACAGGACGTTAAATATGACAGATAACTTCCAAGTGCTAACGCTAGCTGACGTTTCACGTTAACACCATACAACGCTTAATTTCAGTCACGTCACTGTTAAACAAAACCGTTGAGTTAACTGTGGCGATTTACCAAGCTTTGAAATGATGTACTAGATCGAAATAACAAACCGTATTAAAGTTACTGTTGGATATCAGCGAGTCAGCTCAAAAATAAAGGACGGTATCTACTGAGCTACCCTTTGCTCCCATTAGCCTGCTATCGGTACTAATGTAGCATTTAAGCTAGCTACCTAGCCATAACTTATCAATGGTTAACAAGGCAGCGTAATACTCACCCTTCGCTCATTTTTAGCGCCTCAGCTGCTTGAAATGTTCACAACACAGTAACGCACATACAACACAGCCACTGTCATCCAGCTCTGTAACATTTAGGTTAATTAATATCACTGGTGAGCACGCAAGGTGAATGTGACTGGGAGCAAGGACCGGCGAGGCTAGCTGCTGCACAGCTGGTTAGCATTACCGATGTAGCGTTCCGTGTTGAGCTAAGCACAAGAAACAAGGTTCCGCTGTAATCCAAACACCCGTCACTTTAACGAGGCAACGTTTGGAAATACTGTCATGCAGAAAGCGACGCCCACCAATGATTCAGATAAATCATTAATAATTCAACACGCCATGAATGTTAATATGTTGAACGTTTAACACCGTGTTCTCATCTAGTTTATTTTCACCATGCATATGCATGTTCAGCTTGTGGCCACCAGGCGTCGCTCTTAGAATGAAAATACAGTAATTCACTAAGTGAATGTTAATTTTACAAGGTGAAAGTTAAAACATCAAAGTTCTTCGAATGTAAATGACAAACAGTACCATATCATAGTGTTATAGCACTATAATGCATTACACATGGAAAATACTAGAACTCTTATTTTTCATTGAGTTCCAGATTATCTATACTGCTCCGCAAGTATCAGCACAGGAAACTTACAAGTTACATCCCTGGAAAATAAGTTCTCAGAGGTTAGACTGCTGCAAACCATTAATTCAGTAAATCACAATATTGAAATAATCTATAGCTATTGAAGCTATATAAGATAATTGGCAGCCTATGTCAGATTTCTGCCATTATGTCATCAGCATAAAAAAACCCAACATATTTCCGTGTGTGGTTGGAACCAGAATTCAGTTCCTTTTAATCTGGGAGGTTCAACTGGGGCTGTGCCAGTTGCTTGTAGACGTAAGTTGAACTAAAAGAATAAAGGTGAGAGAGCTAAGTTAGAGCTGACTGATGTTGATAGTGTTTAGTTACACTGGCATTGACTTTAAATACAACACTATGATGACGTATTAAAGTAGCTGAAGACATGACATGAAGCAAAATGTTTATATACATATTCAAATGTCAAATATTGCCCCCCCCCCCTTTTCTTGGATTTCCTATTGCTGCATTTAACATCTTGCACACACTCAGTGTGACCTTGGAGGAGACAGACAGATTATGTGCAGGCGAGCACAGCTGTTGGCCATTCAGCTCTGTCCTTGAGGTTCGTTGATTTGATTCAGCGGTGTCAGACCCCACATCAAAACCCTAAGATGAAGAATGCCATTTTATTATTTTTGATAATAAAATCAATTAAGAACTGATAAAAAATCATACCAAAATTAAGTCAAACTGTTTAAAGCAACAAAAACCTAAATACAATGAGCATATAGGTCATTATGGTGAAGTTGCGTTCATTATTTTTTAAGGCAGAAATGCTGACGCTGACAATATTGAACCTGTTGTGGCAGGAGGAAGATGGACATGTGAGGACCATTTGCATATGTAGATAACCTGTAAACATTGGTAGCTTGACAGACAATCCAAAGGGCAAACTATTATACTAACATTTGCTTTTTACTATTTCATATCAATATATGGTGGTGAGGGACATTTGGAGCATATTTTAATATTGTGATGTGTCCCTCCAAAAAATATTATAGAAGATGACAACTTAATGCATGGACGCACACACACACACACACACACACACACACACACACACACACACACACACACACACACACACACACACAGACACACAACTTACACATAATTACCTTGAGTGAAACGGACAAGTGTGCACATGCATGAGTAGGACACACACA
>CAAKHC010001979.1:4827-14885 GCA_901007825.1 Macroramphosus scolopax | reverse complement strand
TGTGTCACAATGGCAACCAACCAACTTAGTTCATTCATTAGGTCAGCGTGTGTGTACGTGTGTCTTTGTGTATGTGTGTGTCTGTGTACGTATGTGTGTGTGTGAGTGTTTGTGTGTGCATGTGTGTGTGTGTGAGTGTTTGTGTGTGCATGTGTGTGTGTGTTAGTGTGTATATGTGTGTGTGTGTTTGTGTGTGCATGTGTGTGTGTGTGTTTGTGTGTGCATGTGTGTGTGTGTGTTTGTGTGTATATATGTGTGTGTGTGTGTGTTTGTGTGTGCATGTGTGTGTATATATGTGTGTGTGTATATATGTGTGTGTGTGCATGTGTGTGTGTGTGTGTGTGTGTGTCTGTGTCTGTGTCTGTGTCTGTGTGAGTGACACCTCTTGTCGTTTTGGATTTTCAGGCTGAAATACGTCATATCAACGTCATGACGTTTCTGTCAGTGCAGCGTTGTGATCACGTGTGTTAAACTGAGCCTGTAAGTTTGCGACACATTTGGTTTGTTTATTGAAATAAAATATTTTATTTTTTTTCTTTTGCAACTTCTTTTTGTACGACCGGTGACATCACTTCCGCTCAGGAAGTGGAACGACTTCAGCGTGCCCCCGACGCCGCAAGGAGAGTCCAACATGTTGACGGTGTTGCGGGTATCGATGTCTGTGTCGGTTCGGCGGGCGCTCTGGAAGACAGTTCGGTCTGCAGGGTCACATCCGAGTTCGGAGGAGGCAGCAGCCCCAGTCCTCGCCCGGCAGCTCTGCAGCAGACACCGCGGAACCGACCGGAGCTGCTTCGTGGACCCGAACCTGGAGGAACACTTCGTGTTTGTGGACTTGAGAGGTGAGACACTGAGATACCATTCTGTTGGGAACAAGTTCTACATCAAGTTAGGACTGTTAGTGCAGAACCTTGATTTCATAATGTGAAGAACTTTATTGTCCAACCCTCCGTGAACAAATCATGTAAACATATGACGTCACCAGTCAGTGACGTTCGCAGTTGTTTCATGTGGGACCGGTAAACTTCACGAGTATTTGTCGTTACTGCGTTTGTTCGATTGAAGTGAGTCTATATGAATACTTGTAAATGTATTTTACTTACAGTTTACAACTAATGCCTTTTTGCTTTTTACTTCATTAACACGTTTCATGAAGAACTTTTACACAAACCAACGAACCATTGTAACAACTGAGAGTTCAACATACCACGATACTATGGGCCTGTACTGCAGGTACAAGTAAAAGTACACGAGAGTACATGATTCTGATACTTTATTGGGGTATTATTATATTATTATAAATTATTTTACAAACATGTGCATTGGTTATTTGTCCGGCGATGTGACGATCCTCCGCCATGAACAACCAGATTTATTTATTGATTATTATTATCAGATTACTGAGCTCTAAAGTTCTTATTCTCTTTCGTCTATAAAACACATCAGGATCCAGCAAGAAGGATATTTGTCTGAGTTTACTTGTCATTACATTTTACTGGTGGTTTTATATAATTTTTTAACATTGTTCTTCTGTTTCTTCTGATCATGTCAGATCCAAAGGAGGATCGCTGTCGGCAGCAGCAGGCCTCTCCTGAGCACCAGCAGCAGGCCTCTCCTGAGCACCAGCAGCAGGCCTCTCCTGAGCACCAGCAGCAGGCCTCTCCTGAGCACCAGCAGCAGGCCTCTCCTGAGCACCAGCAGCAGGCCTCTCCTGAGCAGCAAATTAGATCTCTGGAGCGTCAGCTGAAGGTCCTGAGGGGCGTGGCTCGTCAGGAGGCAGAGCCTGATTCCTTCATCCAGTTCCATGATGTGGATTTCCCTCTCGACCCGAGTGTTGTGGCCTCAAAGAGGAAGAAAAAGGTGAAGAGGGGTGAGCACAAGATTTATGGGACTCCAGATTCGGACGAACCAATCAGCGCCACCTGCTGTTCCGGGTGCGGTGCCCTCCTGCACTGCACCTCCGTCGTTATCCCTGGATACCTGCCGAGTGAGAAGTACAAGGTGTTACTGCAAGACAAACGTCTGAGCGGCGCCACCTGCCAACGCTGCCACCTACTCACCCACCACCACAAAGCCCTGAGCCTGCAGATGTCTAAGGAAGAGTACCGTGACGTGGTGCGGCAGATCCGGTCCAAGCAGGGTCTGGTGCTGCTGATTGTTGACCTACTGGATGTCCCAGACTCCATCATCAATGACCTGCCGGACCTGGTGGGGACCAACAAACATGTATTTGTCCTTGGCAACAAGATCGACATTCTTCCCGCAGACTCCCCCAACTACCTGCAGAGAATCAAACGGGGGCTCTCTCAGTACTGCCAGGAAGCCGGGTTCGGGGATCAGGTGAAAGACATTCACCTGATCAGCGCCAAGACCGGGTACGGCATCGAGGGTCTGATTTCTAGCCTGCAGAGGTCGTGGAGGTACAAAGGGGACGTATACCTGGTGGGAAGTGCCAACGCAGGAAAGTCTACGCTGTTCAACACGCTGCTCGAGTCCGACTACTGCAAGTCCAAAGCTTCTGATGTCATCCACAAAGCCACCATGTCCCCCTGGCCAGGTGAGCACACCAAACTCCTGCCACATCTCTTGTATTTGAGTGTTTGTTAATCACGGACGTCAGAGAGCGTCATGGCGTTTTCTTAATCCTCCTCGTCATGTGACTCCCGCCATGCTGACTTCAGGGACCACTCTGAACTTGCTCAAGTTTCCCATCATCAACCCGACGCCCTGCAGGATGTTCCGGCGGCAGGAGCGGCTGAACAAAGCATCACGACAGATGGAGAGCGAGCTGCCGACTGAAGAGCTGAGGAGACTGCAGGACTTCAGCCGGCAGGGATACTTAGTGGGTAAGAACCGTGGGACTCTCCGTCACTTCCTGCTGATGAGGGGAAACAAACCAACCTGTTTGTGTTCAGGTCGCGTGGGCAGAACGTTCCAGGCTGGAGTCGGATCGAGACGGGGCGTGATCCAGTTCGACCCCGACAGTTTGGCCTTCGGACAGAATGAAGATGAAGAGGCGGAGACAACAAGTGAGTAACTGACCGACACCTGATTGTGGACGACTGATCGTTGGCTGATCTTCACGTTGTAATAAGGAAGTAATAATCAATAAGCAATTAAAAAAACGAATAAACTAACGTAAGTTGGTCGGTCGGTAGATACTTTATTTATCCCGAGGGAAATTTATGTACTTTGATGTCCTTTCCGCCTGAAACTGACCTTTAACCTTTGTGACCTTTGACATCAGCTCCTAGCAGGTCGACTGAGTTCACCTACAACGAGCTGAAAGACGCCAACTGGCTGTTCGACACGCCGGGCGTCATAAAGGACAAGGATGTGAGTGTGTGTGTGAGTTTGTGTGTGAGTTTGTGTGTGTGTGTGTGTGTGTGGCAGCCGCTGAATTGAGTCTTTCGCCGTCTTCGTCTTCATCATCATCATCATCTCTGTCTGCAGGTCCTCAGCCTGCTGACTGAACAGGAAGTGAGGTTGGTGGTTCCCACTCAGGCCATCGTTCCGCGGACCTTTGTGTTGAAGCCGGGTACGAGTCTGTTCCTGGGAGCTCTGGCGAGGATCGACTTCCTGCAGGTCGGAATGTGGCGAGTTTGAAACAGGCTCTTGATGACCTTTGATGGGTGCTAACAAGCTAATGATAACACTGTTAGGACGCCAATGGCTAATCTTGGTTTATGGATCAATATTTGGGCTTATTAGATGTATAATCAGCTCTTATTATTAATCAGCTGTTATTGATCAGTGCATTTTGCTCAGGGGGAGAGGTCTTCCTGGTTTTCAGTCATGGCCTCCAGTCGGGTTCCAGTTCACATCACCAGTCTGGAAAGAGCCGACAGCGTTTATCATAAACATGCCGGACACGAGCTGTTGGGGGTGAGATGGCGCTCTGCCGTCAAATGATCCCAGTCTTTGTACGACAGGTTATGACACTGTAAGTCCGTGTTGCATTCAGGTGCCGTTGGGAGGGTCGGAGCGTATGAAGGTGTTTCCAGCGTTGGTTCCTCAGGAGTTCCGGCTGGAGGGTCGTGGTTACCTGGAGGCTGCCGCTGACATCAAACTATCGTCTGCAGGTAAACGCAGACGGCATGTTTGGACGCGTCTAAATTTACTTGGTGCCATTCAGTCATAAACACGTTAAACACCACTGACCATCAGTCGTATCCATGGATATCTGTGTCGTGTGTCTGCAGGTTGGGTGGCTGTGACGGCGGTGGCGGGTGACCAGCTGCTGTTGAGGGTTCATGGTCCAGAAGCGTCAGGTTTCAGTCTGAGGACGCCGCCGCTGCTTCCTCACATCGTCTCTCTGAAGGGAGCACGCATCCGCAAATCTGCTGCCTACAAACCCATGAAGCTGGCGGGACAGATGGACAGCGGCCTGTCGGAGAGAGGAGCCGAGAAGCTGCAGGTGGTGAAGAAGAAGAAGTGAACACGGACTCACCTGCCAGCAGGTGGACATGCCAGATGATGTGACGTTTGTGTGTCGATTCTGCTGCTGCTGCTGCTGCTGCTTCTCTGTCATCGATTAACTTCTGATAGTGTTCCAGGTAGTGCGGTCCTCTCCCTGCTTATAACGAACAGCATCCTGTAATGGCTGCGTGTGCCAGCAGGGGTCGCTGTTGATCAGCAGAACTACATCGTGTTGCTTTAAAGGTTGTTTCACAAATGTGATTTAATTAGTTTTATTTCAACAAACAGGATGAATACGACCTCCAGAAGGTCACAATCGGTGCGTCACTTGTCTGATGGTTCGTTCGGTGTGATGTCACACTGCTGGTCACTGTGTATAGAAATATAAATTATTATACAAAAGGATGTTAAATGTTTGTTCATTACGACATAACAACAAACAGGAAGAAGTTTGAAAATGTTTATTTAAAAACAGAAAGCCGGTTAAATGTTGAATTGATGGAAGTTACGGAAACAGAAGTTAAAAACACACCAGACTTTTATGTACAATGGAAGTCAGTTTGTGACGTTCCAGGAAACATCCGACGTCTTCCATCCCGTTAGCTTGTCTGCATCTGAGCCATGATGTTGATCCCCGCAGGTGAGGAGGATGAAGACGTACAGCGACACCTTCGTTCACATGATCAAATTCATTTCATTGTTCTGGGCGTCCGAGCAGAGCGCCGACCGGTCACATCCGACCACCTTTATGGACACAGCCGATCACCTGATGAAGAGCTTGTGCTCATCTGTTTCAGTCGCTGCGTAAAGACGTCATTGGCATGCAGCAAGAGGAACCGGGTTTGGAGACGCAACACAAACATCATCACAATACAGTTCGAGTTCAGAGATTGTCTTTAACGTCACAACAAAGGATGACGTGAACACAATCAGGAAGTAAGGAAATATCACAAAGAATCTTAGCGTTTCAATTTCATCATGATGATGATGATCCTCCTCCTCCTCACATCATCACCCACTTTGGCTTCAACTGAAAAGGAATATTGCACGGAAATTTAACAAGCTTCTTTCACTTTCAACTTGAAATTTTCTTGAGACAGACCAACCAATCACAGCTCAGACATGGAGCTGCCAACCAATCACAGCCCAGAGACATCAAGCTGTCGACCAATCACAGCCCAGAGACATCAAGCTGCCGACCAATCACAGCTCAGAGACATGAAGCTGTCGACCAATCACAGCTCAGAGACGTCAAGCTGCCGACCAATCACAGCTCAGAGACACGAAGCTGTCGACCAATCACAGCTCAGGCATGAAGCTGTTGACCAATCACAGCTCAGAGACATCAAGCTGTCACAGGAAACTTGTTTTGTAAAAAAAATGTAACTGTCACGATAACTTGAATTATTCATGAAGCAGAAAAAAATCAAAAAGACCAACAACTTTGATTGTCGAAGGCAATTAAAGTTAAAAAAATATATGGACAAACCTGTTTTGTGATTTTGCCTTCAGGACGTTTTCATTTTTCAGACACATGATGGCGTTTAATTGGTGAATTCATTCAACTTCCTGTCACACAAACCAAAGTGTAAAGCTTTCATTCAATTAGCTGATAACAGGAGTCATGTGACACAAACTAGTCAGGTCATGAAACACAGCGAGTGGTTCGGGAGGTTCGAGTTAACAAATCGACCTGCAGGCAGAATTCAGGGTTCAAATACTCTGTCACGTCTGATCAGGTCCAACTACAGCTCGATGATGATGACCATAGTGGGTCAAAGATGTCATGCTGGAGGACATTGGTGGCGAATGAGGTGAACCGTCAACTTTATGAACACGGTCTGATGTTTGCCGTGTGGAAGAGATGTCCGTATAAATGCGTCACCATGGTTACAGAAGCTCATTTCTGCCCTGGAGTGGCGTCCATATAGTAGACGTTGACAAGGTGGCGGTTCAGGTGGCGGCGGTACTCCACCTCCACGGGGAAGGTGCGGTCGCAGAAAATGCACATGTGACTCTTGAGCTCCGTCGGAGTCGTAATTTCATCAGTGGGTGTTTCGGGGTCGTTGGCCATCTTGCCCGACCTGGTGCCATTGCTATTGAGGCCAGAATCATCGCTGCCCTCAGAGGCGCTGTCGCTGATGTCACTGCCTCCTTCGTGGCTGCTGTGGATGCCTTCGTCTTCCTCTGGGTCGGCCGGCTTGCCACTCTGGCCTGAAAGCGCCAGGCAAGGCGGTAAAGTGGGTTTAGCAAACGTGTGCACAGGGCAATCCTCAGCGGGAGAAGGTGTGTCCTCGCCTGAGCTGCAGTGGGGTGCGACCTCTGTCTCTTCTGGAACAGGTGGCGTTGTTTCATCAAGGGGGGTGTTGCTCTGCGCCGGCTCCCTGTGGCTCGCTCCGGCTGGTTTGATCAGCTGACCGGATGTTTCTGGAGCCTCCGAGGATGAAACGATGGTGGAGCTGGACTTCTCTTTGGTTTCCACTCCTGTGGACTTCCTGTTGGACTTCCTGGTCTTCATCTTCCCAGGCGAAGATGGCAGGCTGGTGGAACACACAGCGGCGGCCTCGGCGGCCTCATTCGAGTGTTTTGAAGCAGGTTTGGACTGCAGCTTCTCGCCTGCTGAAGCTGTGAAGCGTCTGGCCTTGGCCGCTGTCTCCTGTGGTGATTTTGTTGAAAGATCCAAAGCCTCCGATGCTTTTCTCTTCACAGTCTTTTCTTTGACCACTTTCTCCTGCAGACATCTGTCAGGAGCGTCCCGTCTCTGGGGAGCGCCGCGTCTCTGGGGAGCGTCCCGTCTCTGGGGAGCGCCCCGTCTCTGGGGAGCGTCCCGTCTCTGGGGAGCGTCCCGTCTCTGGGGAGCGTCCCGTCTCTGGGGAGCGTCCCGTCTCTGGGGAGCGTCCCGTCTCCGGGGAGCGCCGCGTCTCTGGGGAGCGTCAACCTGCAGAGACTTCTTGGATCCGGACTTCCTTGTTTTGTTGAGGCTTCTGTTCTCATTGTTCAGCTCCTCCGTCTCCTTCGTCTTTTCCTCGTCTTCCTCCGCCGGTTTCTTCGTCTGCATTCCTTCTCTCTCTGGTTTGTTTGTTTCTGCTGGAATCTGAACGCTCGTTTTGTCTCCTGTCGTCTTCTTGACTTGTATCTTCAAGTTGTCTGTATTTGCTGTCGTCACGTCTGTCTTCTTCTCCGTCTTCTTCTGTCTCGTTATGACCTTTTTCTCTGCTTCTTGTTTGTCCTTCGCCTTCGCTGGTTTCTCTTTCTCTTTACCGTTGAGCTCGCCAGGCGTCTCCCTCGGAGCCGGTTGGTCGCTGCCGGACTTGCTGCTCTTGCTGACGGAGAGGTTGATGGGACTCGAGTGTTTGTTGTTGGGATAGAGCTCCTCGTCTCCGTCGTCCATGTCCACGTCTACGTCCTCGTCCACGCTGGAGAAGTTTTCAAACTTGCTGGCGGTTTGTTCCTCCGCGCCGTCGCCGCCGGCTTTCTTGACTCGCAGTTTGACCTTGGACACGTCCACTGTGACGTTGCAGCCCGAGTGCCGTGACTTGATGTGGTACTGCAGGTTGCATTTCTTGGAGGCGGCGTACTTGCAGAGCGGGCAGAGGAACTGCCGGGGGTTCAGGTGGAGCTCCACATGCTTCTTGAAGTTGCTGCGGTCAGCAGTCTTGTACTCGCAGTACGGGCAGGCCAGCGGTTTGGGGCCGTTGTGGACCTGGCGGGCGTGGCGGGTCACCTCATGCTGGTTGGCAGCCAGGTAGTTGCAGCTGTCACACTTGAAAGGCCGCTCACCTGCACAGAAAGGTCAGAGGTCACGATGCGGTTCTTATCTACGAGAGCGTCAGTATAAAAACTCGGGTCATGCAGGACGGGTCGGGCGTCCACACCGGAGCGGACGAACCTCAAAACACACAGCGCTTCCTGTTTGTGTTTTCAGGTCGGTCCTCAGCAGCGTGGACGACAGACAGGAAGTCACACAGGAAGTCACAACACGTTACATGGAACTTTACCGTGTTCGTCCGACATCGACAGCTTCAGTGAACAAACACAGACAAGCAGTGAGTGACAGGAAGTAGAACAACTTTACTGGTGGTACAATGACTGCTGCTGGTGAGACCAAACATACTACTGGTACTGGTACTAATACTGGTATTGGTACTAATACTACTGATACTCATACTACTGGTACTACTGATACTGGTACTAATACTGGTATTGGTATTGGTACTAATACTACTGATACTCATACTACTGGTACTACTGATACTGGTACTAATACTACGAATACTGGTAGTGATACTCATACTACTGGTACTACTGGTACTAATACTACTGACACAGATACTACTTGTATTAATAATACTGATACTGGTAATAATACTAATACTACTGATACTGCTGATACTGGTACTAATACTACTGATACTGGTACTAATACTACTGACACAGATACTACTTGTATTAATAATACTGATACTGGTAATAATACTAATACTACTGGTACTGAAGCTCCTTTCTGTTGTTGTTAGTCTCTATGTAGTTGGTCTTAAGATCCCAGGTCCCACTTGTGACGTGTCCAACATGTCTGACAGGTGACCACTGACCTGAGTGAGTCCTCATGTGACGAGTCAGGTGGGTTTTCTGAGAACTGGAGTATTCGCAGTACGGACACTGGAAAGGACGCACACCTGTTGACATGAAGAAACAATTTAGAACTGAAGTACTGACATGTAGAAGTGGAGCGTGAACACCTGGCGGTGACGCATGGGGGCTCACCTGTGTGCGTGCGGATGTGCTGGATGTAGTTGCTCTTGCGGTCGGAGAAGTAGGAACACTGGCTGCAGGTGTGCAGTTTGCTGGGGAAGTGGTTCCTCAGATGTTTCCTCCAGTGATACTGGCTGACGGTGGTGTACTGACACAACGTGCACTTGAACACCCTGAGAGACAGCAGACGGTCAGTGTCACCTGTGTTAATACACCTGCAGGCCTGCGTGTGTGTGTGTGTGTGTGTGTGTGTGTGTGTGTGTGTGTGTGTGTGCTACCTGTGGTCCTCGCCCTCCTTGCTGTGATGTTTCAGGTGAGCGATGTAATGGTCGTATCGGTTGGTGTTATATCCGCACCGCTCGCATCGGATCAGCCCTTTACTGTCACCGCCGGCCACCATCTCTGTCGCGTCGCTGACATTTTCCCCTTCCCCACCTGGCGGCGCTGGAGATGCCAACGTTTCCGCATCCTTGGCCTTAACCTTACTGCGGCCCTCCACTCGGTTCACTACCATCATCTTGCTGACAGCGTGGGTGCTCAGGTGCTCCACAAACTCCTGCTCGTTCTGAGCCTGGAAGTGACACGGTTTACAGTGGAAGGGCTTCTTCTTCTTCACGCCCTCAATCGCTGTGACCGCCACAGGACTGTCTCTGCGTTTGACGGCCAGGTGAGGCGTTCTAGCCCCTGTGGAGGGACGGGGCTGGGAGCTCCGTGACAGGTCTTTGGCTTTAACCTTTTCTCCCTCCCCTTCGTCCTCTGTGTTATTTTCTACAGCCGCAGTGTGGACGCCCGCGCCCGGAGACTCTGGGTACTCGATGATGCAGACCTCCCTGTGGTTCTGGTTGTCGTAGCTGTACCTGAAAACACAGGTTGGGGGGGGGGGGGGGGGG
>CAAKHC010001978.1:56543-69961 GCA_901007825.1 Macroramphosus scolopax | reverse complement strand
CCCTCATCCCCCCCCCCCCCCCCCCCCCCCCCCCCTCCCCCCCGCTTTGCAGAGGCCCCTACCTGCCCCGGCTGCACTCCTGGCTCACTGGCTCCGCCCTGCTGGATGGAAGAGGCAATGAACAGGCTAAGCAAGAGCGACCTCCACAGCTTTTGTATCTCCTAGTTTCAAACCCACACCTTCCATGCGCTTTTATGAACACCACCCCGTCAGCGGTGGTATGTTTGTAGACCCATGTCTTGTCCTGTGACCTTTGGTCTGCCATCGGATACATGTACTTCACCACCATGTCCTTTGTCTTGCTGCCTCTCATCTGTGCAGAACAGAAACCGATCTAGTCTGGTAGAGTAGCGCCACTCACCCCCCTGAGCCATGAGACCCATACAGCTGTTGAGTGTTTGAGTTTTACGGCTGAAACATGATGAAACCATCCGTGTGACCGTGTGCATGGATGAGAGTGTGTGCATGGGAACGTGTGTGGATATTTATCGCCCTTTTCTCGGTCACTAACCTTCACACTCCCCCTTTCCCTCCCCTCTCTCACTGTCTTTGTATCCCTGCAGCACCCGTAAACAAAACTACATGATGAACTTTGCTAGACAGGCCGGGGTGCGCCACTACTACAGTCGCAAGCGGCGGGCACTGCGACAGAGCGCCTGAACCCACCGAGAAGGGAGTCGCCCTTTGACCTGCCAATCACATATTGACCCGCCACACGCTCCCTTTCTCTCCTGATGACACATCGCCCTGTCGAGTCCCGTCCACCGGTGGATTCCAGTCAGCCTTAGACTACCCTCATCCCTCCCACGCCAGCCTCTGCCAATAACATGGGCCATCTAATCAGTTGACCAATCAAGGCCTTCCTAACCACACACGCTTTGGTGGGACTGAAACTAAGAAGAAAGGAGTGAAGTGGCCATTTGTTTACTTTTTTTCCATGGACGGTCAGGGTTTCTAGTTGTTTTCTAATTGTTGCTGTGGTTCCTGATTCCTGTTCCCACCTGCGATATCACTCCATCTGGCTTCCCTCCCTGTCACTCCTCCTCCTCCTCCCCCCTCCTTTTCCTGCCACACTGTGAAATTGAGAGATAATATATCACTGCTGAACTGACCAGCTGATTTAAGAGCTGCAATCCGAGTTACTCTGAGCCGCCGCCGGGGGGGGGGAAGGACCGCTCCACTGCCGCCAGCCAGCCAGTACGCCGGGAGAAAAGACCACGACCATGATACTGACCAATTAGGAGGACGAACGGTGACGACGCTTCAAAAGAAAAAGAAAAAAAAAGAAAAAAAAATCTGTGTTCTTGCTGTTCCGTGTGTCTGTGGGTTCTTTTTGTGATGAGTTGACTATGGTGTTTGTTCATTTGTTCGTTTGTTTTCTACTAATTCATATGCTTTTAAGAGGGGAGGGGAGGGGGAGGGGGGGCGCTGGGTTCTGTTTCCTTTTCCTCATTTAACTGGAACGGATGTGGGCCGGGTGGTAAGAAGCCCCACTTCCACAGTCAGAAGGAACAAAAGAGTGATTTGCACGATGGGTAAAGGAGGAAATAGGAAAAAAAATTAAAGACTGAACAATAATTTGTTTTTTTTTATTATCATTTTTTATATATGTTGGATCCCGAAATACAGATATTTATGGTAAATGGTTCTTCACGTAACCTATTTAAGATGCACTGTGCGTGAAATGTATGTTATTTTCTAGTGTTAAGTTATTAGGAAGTCGAGTCAGGCTCTCATACTGCATCATCTCCCCTCTTCCTTCTCTTCTCTTGTGCTGTTTCCCCCCTTCCCTCCATCCCCCTCTCCTTCCTCTCCCTCTGCTGATTTCTGATACCTGGAGGTGAGGCTCTATTAGTGTTGTTTTTTGAAGTCTGTGTAATATGGACCCTCAGTGTAACTCCAGTATAGCAATCTCCTGTATATATATGTATATCCACTATGGGGAGACCCAGCAGCCTTATCAAAGGGAAATAAAGAACTGTCCAAACCTCATATTGTACAAATTGCCTGAACTGCTCTTTTGCACACCGGATTGTTTGACTTCTTTAAAAATGGGATTTTGTTTTATTTTGAAAGGGCTAAATAATCTCCTAAAATAACAGTCAGTATTTGTTGCAGCAGGACATTATGTGATAGTGACTCAAAATAAACTTCAATATTCATGTTAAAAAATATTTATTAAAATGGGACATTTAAGTATTCTAAAAACAATTGTATTGCTAAGACAGGATAAATAAATAAAACTATAGCCATCCTTGATGAACACCACAGTGTCCTTCGCCATATACCTGCAGGCCTTCAGCGATGCTCCACGCTGACGCTGCAGGTCTCCATGAGCATCTTTCCAGCTGACATGAGCCCCTCATGACATTGTTCATCAGGCATCTTTAGTCACAAGCTGCCAGCCATCACAGCAACAGTCGTAAGTGTTACAGTGATGGAGAAGGGGCTCGCCGTGACACCCGGGCAGGAGTTACAGTACGGCCAGTGACAGCAAGCGTAGCTCATCCTGTAGGCTGTTCCTCTGAGGTGGAGGCTGTGCACCTGGCTGCAGTCCTTCTCCGCCATGCAGCCCCGGGCCGACAGGGCGCTATAGTTGCCATAGCGACCGTCTGCCTTGAAGCACAGCTCCTCGGGAGGGCACTCCGTCGGGATGAGCTCGAACGTCCTCTCCTTCTGCAGGATGGGGCTGTAGTAGCAGCGCAGGCTCTCACAGAGCAACGAGGGGAGGAGGAGGAGGAGGAGGAGGTAGAAGCACCGCGCAGCAGCCTGCCGGAGTTGCAACATGTTCAGCCTGCAAGGACAAGACAAGGAGAACATCTCAGGAGTACAGAAAGCAAAGTATTACACACCTCGTTAAAAGTTGAGCAACATGTAAGAGTTAAATACACCAAACACACTAGATCCTTCACTTCCCAACATCCAGTCAGCGTCTTGAGTCAGAACAAACCTTATAAATGCATATTCTTTAACAAATACCCCTCCGCAGGCAGGTACTTACTCAATCCTCTTCATCCCAGGTGCTAGATTTACCTCAAGAAGCTCCAGCCATCATTACCTGTCCTTTGCAAGTTGGCATGCAGCATGTCGTCATAGTTCTCTGCCAGGTCGGTTTTGTTCTTCCAGGCTTCCTCCAGGCCCAATCCAAGATTTATAAAGCAATACGACTTGATTTTTTTTATTTTTTTTATCTCAGACATGACAAAGCTTCTCCAGCTCATACAATTGCGCACATAAGCTTTATAGTCAATTTGACACACACAATCATCTTTAACTTGTCATTCAGCAAGTTAAAAGGTTTTTCTTTGCCTCACACCTTGACCCCAGGTGTTAATGCTTCTCCTGATTGTCTTGTTCCAAACACTCACGGTTTGTAAAGTGACGGCAGAAACACAATTTCACTGTATAACTTAGGGAACTCTACCGTCGAGACTTACGTGCTTATTGTTGGAATAACTCCACTTCAACTCCAATCTGAAAGGAAAAACTTTGGAGAGCTTCTCCTGATCGACTCCGTGCTGACTGCAGATCCTGCTGCATAGGCCAATAGGCCACACCTCCCTACACACCTGCTTGTAAACTCTACAGACCAACTACACCAACTGGGAGGGTGAATACGGTGCTTTATTTTACATTCACAGTTGACCACACAAATAGTTTTTCATCTTTGAATTCTAACCAGGAGGATGGCTGACAGGTCCACCTTTTGCTCTCTAGGCGAAGAATCAAAGTTCACGAATGTTTTGTCTTATTTACACAGTAAAAAATAGGAATCACAATATAAACAAGATCAAAGCACACCGGGGGACAGAGCCTTTGGCTAACAGGCCTCCCCGTGATCTGCTCTGTGAATTCACTGTGATGTGGTGAGTGACACTGTGGTTGTGGAGGTCGCTGACGTGTAGTTTGCACATGAATCCCAAACCTCCTCCCTGGGAGCTTGAGTGACGTTTACAGAGGCTGTTTTGCTGGACGTCATCCTCAGTAGCTTCTTCAGGACGGAGTCAGACCTTGGTGGCTTGTTACATTCGTCTTTGCAGCAGCAGGTGTGGCTAACATTGTACTGGACCCCCCGATAAGAGACCATCTCATGGTTGCCGCAGAGCTCCCTGTCCACGCAGCCCTGAGCAGACAGGATGTGGATGGAGCCGTAGTGGCCCATGGAGCTGCTGCAGTGCTGACCGGGCAGACACTGGCTGGTGACGTTAGGGCACAGCTTGCCTTTGTGCTGCATGGAACAGTAGTAGCACAGCAGGCTTTCCAGGGAGAAAGCTGGGAGGACCAGAGCTGTGGCCAACACGATGGAGGTCAGGAACCAGTGTGGGCCCAGCGGGCGGCCGTCCGAGCTGCACACAGAAGGTTAATTGGGAATTATACAAATTGGAAACATGCTTAATTAATCCCATTTATCAGTTAGATTTTGTAGATGTGTTGTTCACCTCCGGTGTCCTTGTGATCCCATCTCTCCGGATGTAAAAAGACCCTGATGGATGTTTCAACCTGCTGATCCTCCAAAAAAAATCTGGCAGAGTGACTGATTACCAAGCTGGAACAGGTGCGGCTTGGTTCTTTCATTTTAAACCTTAATTAATATCAATGATTTGAGAATTACAAATACAAAACAGATCACTTTGGAAAAGGGTCTTTAAGTTTTCAGTTTATTGCCAGACAATAACATATTGACTTCAAAAGCCTTTGCACAGTGTGACATTCCTCAATGGAGGCACAACAAAACAGGACTGCAGCGCCATCTGCTGGCTGCTGTGTGGGACTGCAGGCTAATAAAGATCCTGTTTTGTAGTATTTTCTGTAAAGCAAATAATGGTTGAATGAAGGTATAAAAATAATTTCCCCAATTGGACACATCTGTCCTTCAATCTTCATTTGTTTTCTTCACATTCTGCAGCCAGAGGTAGAAGAGAGTACACAGGTTCCTGTAAGGGAAAACATGTTTTAGATAAGCTCCCATTTTGGTTGCCAACATTGAATATGAATTGAATTGAGTCACATCGGTTATTACTTTTAGTGCTTCAGTAGTACAGCCAGCTCCTCTTCCTCTTCCTCCTCATCCTCAGTCCCATCATCTACCAAGTCCTCTACCTCTGCGGGGTCGTAGGTGTACATCGGAATCAGCATGTTGCGCAGCCGATCTGATCTGATGCAAAATAATAATAATAATAAAAAAAAAAAAGAATTCAACACACAGTAAAACTTAACTCATCTGAAAGTGCTGCAACAGCAACGTACCTCAATCTCCTCTTGATACAAACAACCTGAGCAGAAGAACAGCAGTTACCATGCAGCCATGAGAGGTTTACCAGGAAGGAAGAAGAGGAATAACTTTCTTACCATTGCCACGACACATCCAATAAGTAAGGGCAGTACAGCAGGGATGACAGCGTAGGAACCAGAGAATCCACTCGCCGGGTGAAGGGGTGAAATGTGGGAGGTTGTGTAGTTCAAATTCATTCTTCTCCTTCATATACCTCTGCTCTGTGCACCTCAGCTGACACCTTGGTGACAAAGGGCCATGTTAGGCTCTCTCTCAACCCTGAAGAAGACTCCTAATTACTGCTACAGGAGGAAGAGTCACACAAGCACACAGCTCACTGAGATTTCTAATGTGAGAATGAATATAGCAAAGTTTGACTTACCTTATGTGTCAGTTGTGGTGAGCAAAACATTCTTTCATTTCAGCTCACAGGAGGGAAACTTACAGGAAAACATTGCAACCCGCTCACTAACATTCCGGACTGAGGAGTGGATGTGACTTGATCTGACAGTTTGGTTTTCCTGGATAGACACTTCCTGGCCACTTCATTAGGGACGTCTGTGCTATAAATTATGCCTTTTGCAATACCGTTATGTTTGGACTGACAATGTAAGAGAGGTCTTAAACTTGCAGGAGTGTTATTGTATTTATTATGTTTGTCACCTGCCTACACGAGAGGAGCAAAATATTAGACATGCATTCTAATATGATGCATTCCAGTGTGGCTCAACCACCCACTACACCACACGTATAAACATCAAGTAGAACTAAAAAGGGATGAGTTCAATAACAATTCCTTAAATGATAAAAACAACTTATAATGCATTTTGTCTGTCTGCTGCACATGCAGTACCCCTGGTCGTCCAGCAGAGGGGATATTGTTGTGGGCAATGTGAGAGGTAGGGGGAGCAAAGAGAGTAGGAGGGGGGAGGACACACTCAAACAACTGGTCTAACTTGCTGAGCATAGCCTCAGCCAAGCAGACGCTTCCCTCAGACATGAGGGGACAGCAGTAACCAGAGCTCCAATGGTAGGTTACTATCCATATTTATAACTCTGTATATGATTTGCAATAAGATTGAAAGACGCTAAATAAAACATACTGTTGATATGTTGCAGGAGATTGTAATGAGTTACAAAGGCTGCAAATCTTTTTCATGCAGCAACACAATTTTGATTTCACTTTACTCAGGTAAATGAAACTGTCCTGGTTCACTTAAAGAGAAACTAAAGATCTCTTGGACTTAGAGGCGCAGCAATAGATTTCCTGTTAAGATTTTTGAAAGCTTGTTAATTATTAGACTAACCGTCAGCTTGAGTTAGACTCCAGTGATAAAACAGCTTACTGGTTCTACCAGCGACAAGTCTCTCACACTAGTTTTATGTTTTCCTTTTTGCCCTTCTACCTCATAGTTGTGCATTGAAGTGAGGAGCAGCAACATCCAGGATCACCTGTAAGAATCTCCTTAAAATGTAATGGATCTTCCTGAAAGAAGAAATGGAACGCCCCGGAGAGAAAACACAAACACTGCCGCCCCCAAAACCTCTGAGAGCTGGTCAATATCGAACGCACATTTATGAGGAAATACATCTGTATGAGAGCAGCTTGAGTGGGCTCGTATCCCCAACTGAATCCCCTGAGGATGGACGTCCTGGGGCTGCTGAGCATCAGGGTGCCGATGGGCCTCCCCCAGTGCATGCTCGTCCACACCCTCCCCTCAGAACCAGGCTCCCAAGTGCATGTCTGCCCCCTCCTCTACCTCCCAGGTCACACCCGTTCTCCAAGAAGCAGCTTTCCTGTGACCTCACTCACAAACTGAATCGTTCCAGGACAGTAGTAGATCATGTCGTGAGTACCTTTAATATTTTCTCCCTCCGCAGAGACATAAAGCTTCTTTAAGAGTTAATAAAAGGACCGGAATCAGCCTAGTGTGCACTTTGTTTCCGTCACGTCAGGACCCGTGGACCATCCAACTGATAGACACTCCACAGGGCAGCACCAAGGGGCTGGCGTCCTTCTGTGCAGCAACGTCCAGGTGAGATGTGCAACATGTTTTCATACACAAGGACAGTCATGCATTTGTCAACAGCACAGCCTATAGACAGAAATATGAAATACTAATATGAAGAGTTTTATATTATCGTATAGAGTATTTTAGTATTGTTTATATTGTCTTCAGTGAAACGTTTTATTACTCAATCCAGCTGTATTTGTTTGAGAATATATTTATATATTAATGTACAAAACTTGAATAATCTGATAGAAACATAATATTCACTGAGCTTAAGTAACACTTTTTTATGATCCACATCTGTCATCCTTATTTCCTCTCACATTGGCACTCTGTTTTTTATCGCCACTGGCAGTCTGATGTTACAGTACAAGCACACTAATCCAGCTCATAATCCAGGCCTGGTATGGGCTCGAGTCTCACACATCCACCCTGCCCTGCTGCAGCAGGTGGAGCTCACCATCAAATTGACTACTGACATGGAGGCGCTTCATCTGCCCACCACAGGTAAGATTTGCCAACATAGTAACACACTCTGTTGTGTTTTGTGTTTTATAACACTGACAATAATTCCAATCTGGATCCTGTGAAATGATTTTTGGCACCAATAATCATGAGGAAGTTGTCTGTGAAGTGTGACACACCTTTTCCTCCGTGGTTGCTAACATGTCTGAGGACATTTTTTTGCCGGCACACTGATTACATATCTTATCTTATCATATCAAATGAAGTGAACAGGCCAGTGAAGGAACTCATTGATGACATCTGCGAGCTGCTGGACCTCGATCTGAGCATGAGTGGACATTACGTTCTTAAACTGTGTGACTCTGAGGAATATCTCCAAAAGTAAGTCTGTCACACACATTGTCAGTGTCACAATTATCTGATCGATAATGATCCCGACATTGAACGTGGTGTGTTTGCATTGCTTCCTTCCTCAGTGAAGAACTCCTGGGGATGCATGAGGCCATTCAAACCTACTGCGAGTTTAACCTCGTCCTCCCCGTTCGGCTGCTCGACATGAACAACCTCAAACGCGACCTGGCCAGGGATGTAAGTCGGTTCAAACTCCGTCTCCGTTCCCACCTACGGTGGAGATCATTTACCAGGAAGGAGTGGCTTGCCTGCAGTCATGACACACACATGTGCCTGGCCCCCGGCCAACTCATTATGTTGTATCAGGGCTGGTGTAGCTGTAAAAACCTCCACCCTTCTCCTTTGACTTTGTTCTGTTTACACATCACGACCGCTGGCATTTAGGGGCAAGAAAGAAATAGGATAAAGGTCGACATTGATGAGATTTATAGACGAAGAAGACATATACTCTATTATACTACAGGCTTTATAGACTGCTATATGACATCTAATCTGATTGGCGTAATAATCCTGCACGACAATCCGAATTCAGCTTTTGTTTCTTGTCTCAGGAGGAGGACGACATAACGTCATGCCAGCTGCACCAAATCCTGCCTCCTGTCAGTGTCTTCAACACATGCAAGTAGGGAGGCGAAGCCATGCTGCATCACACACATCGGTTCTGTAAAACATTTCAAGTCCCCCCCCCGACATGCTTTTAACCCTTCGTCTCCTCTCAGGTTGAGCCTTAACGATGTGCTCATGAGCTACAACAGAGAGGTGACGACACTAATGAGAAGTAAGGTCAGTAAGGTCGACGTAACCTTTAGTTTCCGTTCCACAATTATCCACTCGTTGTCACTGATTCTCCGCCGCTTGTCTGATCTCGTCGTGTGCGCAGTCGGGGATGAACGTTAACGTTCTCGTGGGCCAGGTTCGCACCATCAGCAAACTTCTGTGTGGGCTCTCGTGTCGGGAGTTGGAGGACGCCATCGGCAGGCTCAACAGGATCAATCCCATTCCTCTGGTAGGTTCTAATGACACAGCGTCTTTGTGACAAGCGCTCATTGTAGTAGTTTCATTGTGTGACTCCTTCTGACATCCGCCTTTTAATTAAAAGACCGTGATTTACCACGGCGCGCCACAAAAATGTTTTTTTCATACTTCTTATTTGCAGAGTCATGATGAGATGTCAGAGTGTGAGACTGGTGAGTATCTGTTCCTCAACTTCAAATATTTGCCCTATTTCCAGTCCATATGTGTCACGGCACCTGGAGAAGATCATATTTCATAATAGATTATAATTGGACTCTGTTCCTGGAATCAAAGCGTCTCCTTGACTGCAAACATAAATAGAAAGACAAGAGGTGTGGAATGAAGGGGACTTAAGGCTTAAAGGAAACATCCTCTAAGTATTTAAGTACTACTCAACATCTGGTCCGTCTGAACTGGTGTTTCTTCTCTGTCTTCTAGCCATGATCATGCTCCACAAGGCACTGCTGAAGGTGATGCAGATCTTCTTCGACAACTTCCAGTCCGACTTCAGAGGTCCGGAGGTAACAAGCAACCTGCAAACCTGCGATGTCGAGCAGAACAGTGAAATCCTCCAATTCAACATTGCTGCTCTCTACCAGCTCCAACCCTCCTGGATGAGCACGTACGTTCACACACACACTTCCGTGTTCGATGCGCACTCCACAAAATGCCACTGGTTTAGGTGCTTACTGTATCTCTTCCCTCTCTCTCTCTCAAGTTATGAGTGCTTCTCTATTTCCTGCGAGGTGACGTACGGCGGGACGGCGATCTGCTCAGCCGGCGTGTCTGAGAACATCAGCACAGCCTTGTCATACGGAAACCAGATACAGTGTAACCGCATGTAAGGACGAGACCTCAGAGAGCCTTGTGATATCACATATCACGGCCCCGTGGGGAGAGATATTATAAGGGATAGCATGAAGATAAAAGGCAGTGAGAAACAGGTTGATGAGACTGATTTATGTTTTTATCTTAGGATGGTTTTCCCTGTTCCAGTGAATCAGCTGCCGTATGAGTGCATGTTGGCATTTCGCCTGATGGGCTGCAAGCGAGGGAAGAACCAGGAGCTCTTAGGCTGGGCTGTACTACCTCTGTACAGCGACAGGTAGGTTGAAGCAGCAAAGAATACATTTTAGAAACTCTATGAGCTCTATACATCAGTAGTACCTGTAGACTAACAGTGAGTACACTGCAGATCTCTGGTAAGAGGGACCGTCCTGCTCAGCATGTCCACACTGGCCAAGCTGCCTGCTCCCTCTCCGGCTCTGTTTGACAGCCATAGACAAGCAACTGGGGTCATCCTGCAGGTCAGTAGCAACAGATAAACGTGCCCCCCTGCGGACCAAAGCACGGTTGCTGTAAATCACTTCTATCTTTGCCCAGCTTGAACTTCCGGATGAGGTTGAATGGAGGTATCAGAGGCCGATTGCACTCCCCGGGTCGCTTCTATTTACTGCGCCTTGTGAGGAACTGCAGAAGAAAATGCTAGACGCCTCGAAGAAGCACTGCCTCTGCTTGTGAGTTTGTGATGCTTTAAATTAGGATCCATCGCAAACTTCAACTCAGAAAGTATTCCAATATATTTACTAAAACTTCATAGGCTGAATTTGGTGCTTTTACTGAGGACCCCGATACACTGTTAGCTTTGAAAAGCACTAACTTAACATCTTTGTTTCCAGTCTATCAGACAATGAGAAGAGTTTCCTCTGGGGTAAACGTCACTGCAGTGATAAAAGAAGCACCTTCCTCTACCTGCTGCTGGGTGGAGCCCCCCGGTGGCAGCCCGAGGACCTGACAGAAATCTACACTATTGTGGAGAACTGGACCATCGATCTTCCTGAGGAGGCCCTCTTCCTGCTCGGTGACAGGTACGTCTCATCTATTGATCTGTGATTCAGGTTCCCACACCGCCCGGTTTGACCTGCGAGTCTTGTTTGGTGACTTTTATCCAGTTTTCCTGATCAGACGGTGCGAAGGGCTGCAGTTCACTACTTTGAACAGATACGGGATGAAGAGCTGGAGCAGTTCCTGCCCCAGTTGGTTCAGGTGAGCACTAACATCCACCACTTTAACCACCGCTGAGGGACCAAATAAGATCTGTATCTTGCTTTGTATTACTGCACAGTTGCAAGCGGGTATTAAGTAAGAACACTTTTTGTTTGATCGTCATCTTCATCTTGTCCTGCAGGCTCTGAAGAGTGAGTGGGCGTTAGATGGACCTCTGGTGATGCTGCTGTTGGAGAGATCCCTGAAGAACATCCGGATCGCCCAGCAACTCTACTGGTGAGCAACAGTGTCATATCCCTCATCTTAAAAAGCAGGTCATCATCATCATCATCATCACTCATACTTTGCATGAAAGTAGAATCAACTTTGTTGCATTGTTTAAGTTATGCATTAAAATAAGTGATATTAATGCAATGTGTAACATTGATGTTTCTTTCATCTGCTTCCTGTGATGTGTTGGCAGGCTGCTGGAAGACGTTCACAATGACCCCCACTACCGGAGCTGGTTCAGTAAGGTTCAGGCCGCCTTGCGACACTGCTGCGGCCGGGCGTTAAGGCAGGAGCTGGATAAAGAAACCCAGCTGCTGAAGGTGCTTGTGCAGGTGGCTGAGAAGATTCGCTCATCTGACAAGACACAGCGGAAGGTGGGAATCTTTCATCTCACCTCGTGTTCATCACTCACCCTCTAAATGTACATGATCTTATGTGTTCTTTCTTTTGTCTGCAGAGTGTTTTGAAGAAAGAAAAGGTGAAGATTGAGAACTTCTTCCGAGATGGGAGAAGCTGCTGCCTTCCTCTGGATCCTGCAGCCCGTGTAAAGGGAGTGAATGTGGAAGTAAGAATGGAACTCGTTCCTCCTACGGATCCTTTCTCTGAATACACAGAACCAAACAGTTTTAGGGTGTTTACTCCTTTGACATGTTACTTCCAGGCCTGCAAGTTCTACAACTCCAACTACGCTCCTCTGGGGGTCTCATTCATCTGTACTGACCCTGTGGCCAAGAACATCAGTGTGATCTGCAAGGTTGGTACTTTATTGATCTACGACGAGCTCTTAAAGAGAAACCAAAGCTCTTGGGCAGTAACAGAACGTCTTGCGCAATCATGCCATCAGTCAAACACTCGTGTTTTCACTAAACAGTCGACTGTGTTGTTCAGACAGGAGACAACCTGCGTCAGGACATGCTGGTACTTCAGCTGGTCCGGATGATGGACAGGGTGTGGCTCCAGGAAGGGCTGAACTTGAGAATGGTCACCTACGGGTGTCTTGCTACGGGCAGAGCTCAGGGTCAGTTGAGTTTGTGATAAGAATTGTTGTTTTATATCTTTGTTTTTAATGCTTTTGCTCATATTTGTGTGGTTGCCAGGCCTTGTAGAAGTGGTTCCAGAGGCGGTAACACTCGGGAAGATCCAGCAGGAGTGGGGTCTGGGTGGGACCCTTCGAGCAGACACCCTGGAGAAATGGTTCCACATGTGGAATATAACTAAAGAGGACTATGAACAGGTTAATAACGCTGCAATATCCTTGATATGTTTCCCGTTGTGGATAAAACCAATGTTCACCTGAACTATTGCATGCTTTCAGGCTGTGATGAACTTCATCCACTCATGTGCAGGTTGGTGTGTGGCCACCTTCATCCTCGGGATCTGCGACCGCCACAACGACAATATCATGCTGAAGCACAGTGGACACATGTTCCACATCGACTTTGGCAAGATAATGGGCAACGCGCAGAAGATTGGGAACTTTAAAAGGCAATTTTATAACATGTTTAAACAGTAAGATACGACGGGATGAAGTCAAAGGGAGAATCTGTGGATTAAGAAGCTTCCCCTTCTCTTTGTTTGCACTGGCAGGGATCGATCACCCTTCATCTTTACATCGGAGATGCAGCACTTCATCACATGTGGGGGGAAGAAGCCCCAGTGTTTGCATCGCTTTGTGCAGCTCTGCTGTGAAGCTTATAACATCATCAGAGGGCGATCTGCCCTGATACTGAGCCTGCTGGAGCCGGTAAGACCAACCAGCTCACGAAAACAGACAATAGCACAGAAAACAGTCATTCATGGTGCGTATGTTGTTTCCAGATGATGAATGCAGGAATAACCGACTTCAAAGACTCTGATAACCTGATGTTCGTGCAAAACAACCTCAGACCTTATGACACAGAGCTGGAAGCCACATCCTTCTTCACAAAGTAATTCAACGCACCGCACTCGAGCACACGCACACACAC
>CAAKHC010001978.1:37187-53182 GCA_901007825.1 Macroramphosus scolopax | reverse complement strand
GGGGGGGGGGTGGGGGGGGGGGGGGGGGGGGGGGGGGGGGGGGGGGGGGGGGTGAGCAGGATGACAATACTGCCTCTCAGGCCCGATTGGCTGGGTTAACAATCTCCCACTAACTCCATCATTTGCTTTAGCCATCATTGGCATTTCAACACAGTTATGCACATGTACACACATTCACGTGCCCACACACACGCCTTAAGAAGCACCTCCAAACACACACACACACACACAGTTTTTCTAGCAGGCCTATTGACCTGTACTCCCCCTGCCCTGTTCATTGGATTTAGTAATGAACAAGGATAGAAATACACTTTTCTGCACTGGATGTGGTTCAATAATGTATACTTCTGTGAATGCTATTTATACGACTCCCTGCTGGGTCTCTCACAGGGAGGGAGGCTTGGAAATAAATGCTGGCTGCTACTCTTTCATAGTATTGTTCAAGGAGTATTAATGCATCCTGGCATCGGTTTCAGCCCTAATAGGAATTCAATCTGAGAAAAGATAATTCATCCAAAAACAACAGTTTCATGTGAATGGGAGAGATCTTCACATGAGAATCAAATCCCCCACAATAATTGAAGTTGCATCAATTATTCATTCTGTTACATGAAACTAATGTCTTACTCCAGGGATCTCTCCACCTCTTGAGTTGATTCAAGCCGCAGCAGAGATTTTCTTGTGCAACGATGCTTCTCTGCCCTGCTGAAACCTGCTGGTCTTTACCTTTGCAGCAAACATATAGCACTTCTATTTTCTCAAGAATAAAACTGGTATTTATATGTGAGGAAACGCTGCCTCTGATTTATTTATATATACTTTTTGTTTTTGTTGTTACTGCGTCAGCCACGCCGCTCTCTGTTGGCAAAGTGACTGTGTTGGTGAGAGCGTCTGATATGGAGAGCTGTTTTTAGGAATACCAGACAAAGACGGAGAGGGAGGCTGGACCCAGGCTGCATCCGTCTCGAGACCGCAGAGGTACCCAGCGATAGCCTGCAGGTAAAAAAGGAAAGGAAAACTGAATGTATAGCTGAAGATATACAGACGGCATCAGGGAACATTTCAAAGGGAAACCAAGCACAGAGTCCAACCTTTGGTAATGCTGACAAGGTGAATGTAGTGAAATACAATAATGGTCACACAATGTCACCTGATGTAATTTAGCACCACATCTGAATACCAAATTCCATTGCTTGTCACTCTTACTGCCTCTGTGGCTTACCTTTCTTCAGGCTGCTGAAGGGCAGGGTGTACTGGCCCACAAAGTCACTGCTGAGAAGGCTCGTCTGGTCTCGGACAGAGAAGCGGATGAGGCAGAGCTCGGGGACACTGATGCTGAAGTTCATGTCAGCATCCCAGTGAGCTCTCAGAGCTGCAATAGTAATCAGTTCTTTAGAATCACTTCAACTTTGCCATTAATTTCAGCTCAGTCAGGACCACTTCAATCACAAAGAGAAACTTCATGCAGTTTTCAGTAAGTTTAATTTGGCGGCATGGCTCTGCTTTGGGACTTCCCTGCTCTTCTATGCGCATACATGAAAAGGCATACATAGGCAGGGAGAGCAGCATCAAAGACCCCCCATAGGGCACAGGAGAGAGACGGCAACAATGACAACAGAGGTGACATTTATTAAGTCAGACACAGCATGTGAAGGAGGAGCTGGGGTGCAGGTGGGATGCAAGGCGGCATACAGACATTTAAAGTATCTTTCCAATTACCGTTATGGTTTTCCGGCCGACAACTTTACGGTTATGATTAATTCATCACATGATCGTAGCACAGTAAACGGTGGTCAGTGAAGAAAAAAAACACCCTGATTTCTCTCAGGATCCAGTGGAGACCACAACCAGAGCTAAAGGCACGTTGATTATGATCCTTTATTCTTCTTTTGTGAGCATTAAGCCCCTAAATGTGTGTGAATGCTGCTTGTCTGCTCGTTGTGTTAGCAGTCAGCTGTTTTCGTTTCTGTTTCACAGTGTGAAATGATTCTATGATTAATGCCGATGCATAAGTGCTTGGCGTCCTCCAGGAGTTTTACGATCTCTCCCACCCTCTTGTCTCAATGGAGCAACAGCAAACGCAGTTCTGTATCAATATATCAGTTTTCTTTTGGTCGTAATTTTCACTTTTATGTTGCCATGATTTAAAATAAAGCCTCTGACGCACTGGATGTTCGAGGGTGAACAGGAGCCGAGAAGCTCTCAACAGCAGAGGGATTCCCATAACAGTTATCATCTAAGGATGCATTTTAAGTAATACAGAGATCCATTGTGGTCCTTCATCCAGTGAGCAGCAGTGACTGTCTGCACCATGTTTCCACTCATGACAAATTTCTCTTAGAAGAAATCCACTTCTACATTCTGACGAAGCACATTTCTCCATGGCAACTAAGATTTCCTGTGTTCCTTTACTTTACTATGGGTGGTTTCCATGTTTTCACTTGAAGATTCACAGTATATTCAATAGTGTGCATGTTCACAAACATCAACTGTTGATGATAAAAGCTCAGACGTGAATCCAAGGAATCCGGGAAAATTAAAATAATTTCAGCTTAATCCTGCAGATTTTGTGCTAAATCTGACAAGTAACAGAGATACCAGTAGAGAGACAAGATCAATATAGTGGACCAGAGTCAGCTGTGTTTCGAGATGTGCGTACAAGGCCTCCATGCACAATACTTACTCCCGTTCCTGACAGTGTGTGTGCTTTTCTTGCAGTTGTCAGATGCAATACCATGAATCTCCACTCTGACAAAGGGGTCTAGAGCTTTTCCACTCCTTGGGGGAGGTAGGTTGGATCCACTAATCACCTGTAGACAAACACACACGGAGTTAAACCTGTGCACACACAGGTTTATGAGAATTTCATCTTTAGTATACCAGGGACAAACAGTAATTATTAGTGAGAAAACAGAGGGGAGGACTGTAACTATCTGAGCCTGCTGATGCAGGGCTGCTGCAGTCCTCTCAAACTGAGCTTTTACTTCCCTGATCAAAAACAAACCTTCATGTACGTATCACGATGTGCCCCATTTGGCACGGTACATTATGTTCACTCACTGTTTTAAAATAGTACTGTTCCTTTACATAGATAAAACCTTGTAGTTATCATTTCATAGGGATTGTCGATTGAAATTATGCGGAATAGGGGCATGAAAGCTCACGGGTAAATATTGTTTTCCTGAGCAGATGAATAATTCACTGTTTAAACAGTGAAGACTCGGCCCTGTGAAAGTTACACTTCTGTAGGCTAGTCATGACTTTAAATCCCACAGAGTTGAGAGTCAAGATTGTAAGATTGTCCCGGAAATGATCAAATAATACGGAGAGTAAGGTGAGGCTTTTTCCACGGCCGTCCAAGAAAACATCACATTTATATAATTTATATGTCATGCGTTTTGCCTCGAGGGTGTGTGTGTGCATGTGTGTGTGTGTGTTTTTTTCGTATATGGATGATTTATGAATTAAACCCCAGGTCTAATTGCTTTATATCATCATTCTCATTCTGCAGTTATCATTACATCATTGTTGGTTGACAGCATCCGGCTGGAAAAGATTTATCTTAAGTTAAAGAGTAAGATGAGCTTTACAATACCTCAGATTGAAAGGCATAGACACACATCGCTGCACACAAACACTCCTGTAACATCACACTTTAATCCATAAATCCATCCAGAGTGGATTACTTTGTGTTCAGTTTTCCAAAGCTGTACCTTGAGCAGCAGGTGTGTTGGTTTGGAGCTGTGCTTGCTGCATTCAGGACCAAAGCTCCCCTGACTGGACACAAGCATTGGTGGCTTCAGGACGTACCCGCAGCCACCGTTGTCCTGGAAACGGCCATCATTAAGGTCCATAGGCAAACCATGGGCCTGGAAATTGAGTGCCACTGCAAAACCCCACAATGAAAAGAGCATCATCTTGTTGTAACCCTTGCATTTTTAAAGGCTTTGTTTCATTCTGCAGGAGGGAGCTCCATTACACAATGACTTGAAATGTTTCTGCAACAATAGCGTTACATCAGGGAGGCATTCGAGATCACCAACTGTGCAGTGAGTGCTTTGCAAAGCTGTATGTAGGAATGCGTGCTGCATACACAAAGTCTTTAGTGGCATTTCAGACATTCAAATAGGTTTTTGAGATGTAGAAAGCAGCACATTTAATCCTACTGATATGTTAGAATTATTTCTCCCCAGCTGTCCCTACTGAGACAAAGCTAACATAGATCAGTTGTGCAGAAACCAACACATTGCTAACAGTCCTTCTGCATCATTTGACTGAATACTCTGCTCATTTAACTATGATTGATCCATTCAGCCTGCTTTCTACTGCAGTCTCCTGCATCTGTGAAAAGCACTGAAGCACGTAGACAGTCCGCCCAGCAATCAGCAGGATTTCATGTCAGAATCACTGACTGGCTGACGGATGAAGATAAGC
Organism: Macroramphosus scolopax; assembly: GCA_901007825.1. NCBI lineage: Eukaryota > Metazoa > Chordata > Actinopteri > Syngnathiformes > Centriscidae > Macroramphosus > Macroramphosus scolopax. Next base: position 48,748 of record CAAKHC010001978.1, on the reverse strand, counting down.
GCAATAAAGACAAACCGGTACCTGACAGATCAGGGTTGTGATTCTCAGCTCATGAGTAATCACGCACTGCCAGAAGGTTTGAGGACATAAAGTTGATGTATCATTTCCTTAAACATGACTGAGATTGCTCTTTGTCACTGCAGCTGCTTATAAGTGTTACTCTCTGAAGCCCGGGTGTGTGATAGAGTTAAAGCCCAGCACACATGATAGACTCTGAAGAAGTACCTGCACAGAAAAAGAGCAAAGCTTTGACCCAGACATAGCCATAGTCTGAAAAAAAAACACATTTGGAAGGGTGCAAATCAATTTAGAAAAGGTGTGATAAGTTCTGGGAGAGGACTTGCTCCGGGGAAAACATAGATGAGGTGGTCAGGCTGTGGATGGAATGAAATGTTCTTTTCACTGCTAATCGACAGGACACTTGGCCAGGTTGCTGCCTTTGAAGTTTGACAATTCAAGTTCGCAGACTGCATTTCCATCAGTTTCAAAAGCTTGCAGTGTCGAAAAACCCATTTATCACATTGAAATGGCTGATTCAAAGGACGTTTTTACATGCCAAAGGAATTTATGTTTCCAGGGTTTTTAATCTTGAACAAAAATGAAACACAGTTGACGAACTCTTGTATATCATATCCTCTGAAATAACACAGCTGAATGAAAATATATACACTGATATTGGCCTTTCAACAGTTCTGAATATATGTACATTTTCTGATGTATAAGTCTATATGTTATATGTAATATATTTAAAGCCCGTAGACCTACGTACATACACGATATGCCTGAATGATATTTTACTCACACAGGCTGTCTCACCAGGTTTTTTGAACAGCCATGTTCTTGCTCTTTCACTCACCGAGCTGCGAGCCGACGTTCCAAAACTCCTGAGGGTTGTAGTTGGACGATGTCATTCTCCAGCCTGCTGGATAAATCCTGCTAAGGAACGTCTGGTTGTGTCGAATGAAATCTTGACCTGTGAGAAAGGATGCATGCTACTTTAAGTCACATATCTCCTCTGACACACTCATTAACCAAAACAAAAAGCTATTCAGACTTGAGAGATGTTTTCCGAACGATCAGGTGCATTTCTGTACAAACATCTGAATGAGCATCAGGAGTGAGATACACAAGATGCAGTCACTCTTCAGTAGTGGGAGTTATAATAATATCATTTGATATTTCATTGAAATGATCCTCTCGAAATACAAGTACATCAACAAGATACACATTCAAGCCTTATCTTCGTTCTCAGTAGAGAAGAAACTGACTGCTCGCTGCTTCAGCCTGTGCGTAATTGTCGCTGCATCACTTTGGTGTCTAACATAGCTGAGAGTGTCCGTGCTCCCTGCCATCCGAGGCAACCAGCTCAATATATAATGTAGCTGCCTGTCTTCAAAGTGTCACAGCGCCTCAGCGGGAACAGATTTCATTTCTCAACATCACTTTCTATTTCTCCAATATACTGCCACAGAGCAGCATGATGACAGTTTAACTGATCAGTTAATTCCAGCTTCTAAATCAGAGAATATATGGACTTGTGTTGTTGTGTGTTATTCCCCAAGAAAGAACATGTCATCTGCAGTCTGCTCTCACTATTATGGATGTTTATGGGACCAGATAATTGCATTTCTGGACCTAAAAGGACCTGCAGGGACTTCCCCTTTGAGCCGATTGCGGTTATAAATCATGCGAATGTGCTTGGCTCATCAAAATGATATTTTGTACTATCAGCAATGAATTGTTCCTATTCATTCAAGGTCAGACTTCTGCCCCCTTTTCACATAAATCCAATTCCATTAACGTCATTTTACCTGAGACTTTGATTAGCTTGCCAGCCTTCTTCTCTCCAATAGATGTGTTCTCATAGCAGTTCTGATTGTCTTTGGAATGACTGAAGCTGATGAACTTGACAGACGTGGTGTAGATAACAAGGTCGGACAGAGACTGTACAACCTTCACCCTCTTTTTCTACTCATCATGTATAGAGTAGGGAGAAAGAAGACAAAGTGACAGCAGTCATCAAACAGAAACAAATATTATCTAAACAACAGAACTTTGCCTGTCTTGATTCCTCTTGCTGTTTAAAGTCTACCATCATTTGTTTCTTTACATTTATTTTGAAAAACTCTCTAAATTAACTAAGTGTTTCTCAACTTGTCTATCCACATTCTTTCCTTCAAGGCGTGGCCCACCGGTTGAGAAACACTGATCCAGCTGACTCACTTTCTTCTTTGACCCTGCCTTTCTAGGGGACCAGAACTTTGCTTTGGTTTGCTGATCATCCTCATCCTCGTCCTCCTCCTCATCGTCCTCTCCCTCATCTCCACTCTCCTCTGCCTCTGTCCCTGCAGCACACTCTGTCTCAACAGGAGGCCCTTCCTTTTTATTCTTGACGAGGATCTTATACTTCAGGTCCTAGTATCCCGTGCACACACAAAACAGTACAATACGGATTCACATAAGAATATACCCAAAGGTAAGTTAATCATAAAACACACTTTCATACCACACACACAAAGCCCTCACACACATCAGTCAAACAAACCCCCCTGTCCCCACATCCTCAATCTTGGAACACAAACATCAAACCTCTCGCTATGCACAAACCACCGCCTGTCTGAATGTCAAAAAGATGCTATTCTTAAGAGTCCCTCAGTAGCCGCGTGCAGACAGCCAGGTATGCTAGGAATAAAAAGCAGGAGTGCTGAATCACTGACTCACGCTACATTTCACAATTCTGGCTCCAATTGATTTACTACTCTATATGGTTTCCTGACGTTTAATGTTGTTAACCCATTCAATCTATGACACACTATGCTTTTGATGTCAAAATATACCAAGAAACTGAGCATAAGGAGGCAAGTTGGGGGGGTGGGGGGAATCTCCAAACTTTGCAGGAGATGGTTGCAACCAAGAGTATCTCATATGCAACATGGAGACTGTAACTGTAAACGTGAGTCGACAAGGAAAACATTATACTGCTAGTTTATCAAGGCTAAGTAAGGCATAAAAACAATTGGTACTGGTCAGGTAGCTAAAGTTTGTTACTTCAGACTACACTCTTCTACTTCACAATCACAGGGAGGGACTGACATGCACGAACTTGCACATACAGCCAGACTGTCTATCAAAACAAAGAACAGAGAAACACGTATTACAACACAGACGGAGGGAGTGTGATCCCACACGCACACCTACTACATTGAAAGGCAGTAAAGAAACACAGGTGAGACAACACAAATTAATCCAAAAGCCTTTCATCTTTCAGTTCATGTTCAATAAAGTGGAGTGACTGTCCCCGCAGTTGTCAGCGCCGTCGCTCAGTAGTGAGTTGAGGCAAATACTTTCACTGGAGAAGTCTAAATGAACAATCAGCTCGAGTGCCTCAGAACACTTTAAATGATGGACACTTCGGAGTATCAACCATTAGATTTTGTGAATCTCTGTAAGATTAAAGAGGCTTGCAAATGCAGGAGCCCGTCTCCCCGGCTCCCACAGGAAGGGAGTGGTACAAGGAGACTAATGAGGCCCTCTGTGACAACAAAAAGGTCTCATTTTCTCCTTGTTTTATTCTGCTCTGCTATCAGACGATAAGGGTTTATACATACTGACACTTCCATCCCTTTGCTTGAACCAGCAGCTGAAACAGATTCTGACCCTGATTTACCACATACAAGCTCATCTCTCGTAGCCAAGCTCTCCCTTTTCTGAGTCTTACATTTGGGCTTGGGAGGTCTCCAGAGGTTGGGTGATTCAAGGGCGCTCTCAGCAGCTTCTGCCCCAGGATACATATGAGGTAATGGGCCATGATCTCCTGCTGCTCCCCGGAGCAATGGTTCTCCAACGACAGGATCACTGGGTAAGCAGACATCTGCAAAAGAATGACGAAGAAGAAGAAATGATGATGATGTAACTCATGTTTCCAACAATAAGTATCAATCCAAATATATTTTTCTGCTCTCTTTGCAGGGTATATGGGTGCAAGATACATCACAGAGAATAGCCTGAATAGCCTGAATCAAAGACAACCAGCAGGCAATGCATTGACATAAGAGATGCTATTAATTAGAGAAAGTGCAGCTCAGTAGGGACTCCCAGAGCCTTCAGAGGCAAAGGGCGAACACTAACAGCACGCCTGCGGCACGACTCCAGGACATACATGTTGTGAACACGCTATTCAGTGTTACCTCGAAGGCATGTTGCTCCACGGTGGTGATGACATCCTTGAAGAGTATCTTGCTGGTCAGGGTGTGGCCGTGGTAGACGACAGGCTCCATATCTGGCCCATCCCAGCAGTCAATTTCAAGACAGCGGCAGCCTTTCCTCAAAGCACTGGGACGTACAATGTATACACACAAATACACACACAAGCTAAGAAGGACAGCCATTCTGACATTACACCTCTGCATACATTGACTCAGATTAGATTTTGGTGAACAGGGTAAGTTATATCTTGTTCTCAGACCATCATAACACCGCAATGTTTGTTATCACTGATTATAAATGTGATTAATTAGTGGAATATCTTTCAATGTAATAATTCATTCAGGTATCAGCTATCCTTTGCTCCTTATCTAACAGCAGAAAATATGTAACTTAATTCGTTTTTTTTTTTAATTCAACAAAGTTTTCTATCAAAATATCCACAGTAGATGGATTTCATTATGATAAACACATTTCCAGCCAAAAAATAAAATGACAAAAGTGAACCAGTCATACTTCTCTTCTGATGTAGTAGTCATTTACAAACACAGCATCGATGTTGAACACAGAGCTAGAGCCAGGTAGCCAATAGCTTAGCTTAGCATAAGCACAAGGATGCTAAGCTAACAAACTACGCCTGATTAACTTTTACACAAACTTTTATTGGCTCAGAGAGTCAAAGGGACTCTGAGCTGTTAGATGTAATTGTTTGATGTATCTCCTACATTTATGATACAACAAACTAGTTGCCAACTTCTGATACAACTCCTGTTGCTCGCGGTAGACCAGTTGCACCGATAGTCTGTGAGTGATACTCCTACCAGTCCCTCTTACACCTCTATGATTCCTTCATTATCTTAGTAAACCAGAGCTTTCAGGCCGCGGTTGGAGGGTCCCACTCCACCAGCCGGCCGGGCTGATCAGCACTTTCACAGGGACCATAAATACACCACTTGTGCTGTTATCTGCCCCTGTTGTAATCACCTTCATTGTGCCATAAAGGAACCACAACAATTTCACTGTCTGCCTCAGCACACAAGTGGGTCCATGAAATGAGAGCAAAGGAGAGTAACGAGATAACTCAGGTGTAGGTCTGAGGAAGAAATCTAACGGTACAATAGACAAGATTTTCTGATAAAAACTTATTATTGCACAAAGTTGTAATGTCCTAAGAGTAATAATAATGATAAGAGTAATGCCCCACATAATGCCTCTCATTCACTATGCAATTATGTCTACCACTGAATCTATGGCAGGAAGTTTCAAATTACAGTATGTTCCTGAATGCCTCACCAACACTACGATGATCACCACTTTGTAAACAGAAGAAAGAAGCATGTTCATTGAAGAGGCGTAGAGAAACTGAAACTGAGAAGTAACATAGTACTACTTGTATATTACTGTTATATACAGTCACGACAGAATAGGAGGAAATAGGTGAGTTCTATAATCTGTTATTCTTCCATATAAAACTATGGCAGTTACACTTTTACACTCATGCCAGGCGTTACAACTCACCTCCACATGAATCTCCAGAGTGATCACTTGTGATCAGATCTTACTTGCATGCTCTACATAAATAATAAACATATACATTATGTCCATTGTCTATATTCTAAGTTTATGCACATGGATTACAAATCGGGCTGGACTCCGTAACATTTCCAACATATTTGCAAACCTATGAAGAGCCAGTGCTTCCACTCTTCAAAAACGCTGTCTTGTTGACTATGAACCCTGCAGCTCAAGGGAAAAGCATGGCAACGTGATCATTGAGCACGAGCGAGCCCTCGATTGCAACACCCTGCTCTCAGATTTGTAAGCTGAGAGTACAGTTTAACATGTTGCTCTTTTTTTTCTCAGCTCACTGCTGGTAGCTCCAAAATATGAGCAAATTTTCAGACATTGGGAAGTGATAATAAACGGTTGGAGCACAAATGGCTACGTACTTCACTGACACAGAGGACAGCAGATTACCACATTCTTTGTTAAAAAGCGAACAGACCAACTCTGAATGTGGTCCGAGTGATCGGATGTCGATGCGTCCTGGGTGCATTTACACCTTTAATTCAAGCTGTCCACCAGGACAGGGGTTAATGCCGGGTCTGAGCTGGGTGGGTGGCAGACAGGATTGCATAGTGAAAGCGAGGTTTATAAGAAAATGATCTAAACACAGATGGTGTCATTATTCTGCAGCCCTTAAATTGTGCAATCAATATTAACTACATGATGATATGATCAAGAAAAAAGGTTGTCTGCTTCAAGAGAAGATCTACTAATGTTCTATAATGGACTGAATACAGGAGATACGTTGATGTCGGCTAATTTGAGACTAGAAATCTCTGTCAGTTTAGACATGCATGTTACACGGGGAGTGCAATAGCTTGAACGTCAGAGAAAGAGCACAAGCTCTGCTGCACAAGCTCTACTTCCCTACCAAACATAAGCATCCAGGTGGCTTTTGCTGACTAGTTGATCTCCCGTCAGGTAGGTGTTGTGTGAGGAGGAGATGAAGTAACTGGTGAGAGGCTGGTCCATGTCCTGGTACACAGAAGTGTGTGCCTGGTCAAACACACAGCAGTCTTTGGACTCCATGTACCTGAGGAATCCTTCAAACGTCATGCACCCGCTTTCCTTGGCTTGAAGTGGGAGAACAAGCAAAGTCACAATCATTATCGAAATGTACTGGAATGTCCATCTACGGCTGAGATGACACAAACAGCAAATACTTTTATGAACAATGTAATCCTTAGTGAATTAAAACTTCAGTGATAAGCCAAAGCACAACTGACATTTGAGGACGTAGTGCTATATGTTTGTAAATATCCTAATTGCTTTCTTGTCTGGGCTTAGATAACACGATGCCAGACAGAATTTATGCTAAACTAAGCTCATTTCCTCCTTGCAAACTATTACTGACAAATTTTTAATTAAAAAGTCAAAGATACAAGATTGTGTATAATAGGTGTCATGATATAAAAGTATCAGCGATGAGCGATAACAAGACACTACCGAAATTTGTGGTGGCAAGCTAGTGTGGGAGTTTGCGGGTGAAAAAGACCAAGTGTGCAGAAGGTGATGATCAATAAGAAGAGCAAAAGGGGGGCAATAAACCCCACCTGTTGATCAACCTCCACCTCCGTCATCCTGCAGGTTTCTACACAGTACAGAGTAGGTTGCAGTTACGTTAACTCCTAATATCATGATTGTGTGCAATGAATTGCAGGTAAACTTCCAGGACTGCTCTTTCATTCAATTCTGGTTTCACTTTCAGATTCTGGGGACGTTTTCTTACACATTTCAGCAACTGAGCAATCATAATCACTCCCTCATCTTTGTTCTGAGATTTGTGTAATTGACAGAACGTCAACACCCAAAATCAACAATTTCTCCATATTCACTCCCCTGGTTTTCGCTGTGTGCAACAGTGTGAAACAGCATGCAGCTTGTGCACTGATCTCTTTTTTTTGTATTATTTAAACCCCATGCCTCTGGGTTTTACAATAAATGGCTTTGTCAGCCAGGCATCATTGGAGCTGAGACTAAAAGACTGTTATAACTAAAGTGGCATCATTACAAAGCTGAGTTGTTCCACAGTGGCTTCAAAGGATGGTAATGTTTGAACCAGAATAATGAGCAGCAAGTGGGACACGTGCACGGCTCCATCGTCACTCACCTGTCTCCTCGATCTCATATTTGTTAATTAAACTATTGACTGTGTTTTCATCCGCTGTGAGCTCCATGTTCTCCTTGTGGAGGAACTTGAGGAGGGCGCAGGCAGGCAAAGTCCGGCCTGAGGTGTAGCATCGGAAGAGATGCTGGATCTCTTCTCTCCTGGAGGATGGGGCCTGACTTTTCTTCATTTTGTCCTGTGCACAGTCATTTCCATTCTCTTAGTTAACGTTTTTAACCTTCAATCTGGATCTTTGAACTCATGAAATCAGAATACATAGCATGTCTACTACTGCATTAATAAAATATTATAAATCATCACATGTCAGCTAATACATGAGATTTTTCTTAACGTCGTCATTTTCTAGATCTTTTAAATACTTTTAAGTGTTCGAAAGGACGTCTCTAAACATATACAGCAAACAGTGAAACTGTCGACTCGGAGACAACCAGAGGAAAATTGTTCTGATCGAAATCATTATTATCATCATCTCATTTGGAGATTACTGAAAGCTGAGCTGTTTCTCCACATGCTCTGATACAAATTTGTCATTTGTATTAATATCTTTCTTTCAATCCTGCTGTCATCTCAAGCACTGATTATTTCAGACAAAGAGAAATCACTGCCGTGAGAGAAAAGAAGAGCACCTTAAGATCTTAAAGTAGGATCAGGCTGAGAGACAAGGAAGGCTCTTTCTCAGGAGTTGACTTTAAGAAGTTTGAGAGAATGGCCAAAATATAATGTAGGTGTTAGATTGAGCTCTGGGCTCTGGGAGAAATATGCTGGAAAAAGAGGAGATCTTATTTTGACTTTTCCTTTCTTCTGCGTGTACCTCAGCATTTACCCCAGCTCACTGTTAAAATATTACTTTTACAAACTCAGCCTGAAAGAGAATAAAAGAGAAGTCAGGGTGTTCACTCAGCACAAAGTTCTCCGATCCTCTCGCCCCCCCCTCCCTCTCTGTGTGTCTTCCTTCCATCAAAAACTACGGCGACGTCTGTGTGACTTTCTCTTTTCACCCTCTCCTCTCCTTGTCATTCCTTTCAGTCGGTGAGACAAAAGTGTCTGTGACTTTCTCTGGCTTTGTGCGTCTCTTTCCCTCCACATCTTTCATCTCTCTCTCCTGCAGCCCTTCACAGTTAAGACATATGCCTAGGCTGGTGCCCTTTGTGGGCCCAGCAGTGGGCTGGCCTCCCACAGCATCTCTTCCCTCGGTGTGAGCAACACAAAGCAACCGGCTCTGCATCATCCTCATCCTCATTAACATTTTATGCAGTTGCAGTCATTAACATCCATTTGAAAGTCCGTATGGTGGAAAAGATTGCTCTGAGTCTGTCATTAGTGTGGTTTTGGCAGACAGGATTCATTTGGAGACCACCGTCTCCCTTGTCACAAACAATATTCTGAGGATGACTGAATAGGCTGAGACACTGGACATGGATGTGTTTTGTTATACAACTCTTTAAGATGCACATGCTACCCTTTATATCTCTAATCTTGATATGGTGATGTTACCATACACACCAGTATCTATCTTTACTCCCAATTAAGCTTTTAATCTAGCCACAGTCCAAAACAGCCTTAGTGCCATAAAAGAATTGATGTTGAGCAGCACTGAATTATTTTCAGTTGTCTTAACCACTGTTATACCTGTTGACATTATCTTACAAAGCCATCTAAAAAATGATATATACATGACACATTACACACATAACCCATGCGTTGCACCCAAAAATCCACACTGACATGTGTCCCCTAAAATCTTTAGAGCAGGGACTTCTGGCCACTTCCACATGAAGGCTGAAGTCTTTAACTCATCCAGTGTTTCAAAATCAACACAATCTTGAAAAGAATTTGTTATCTTTGGTCCCCTTGTTTTTATATTGTGTACTGGGTGGGATGCACACTTAACATTGCTTTACACCGTCTTCTCTGTCACTATTATCTTTCTCTTTTTCCATTTTTTTTGGGTAACTTCTTTCAACAAGTGATACATTAAGTCTGCTTGCTGACATTAAACCAAGAAGAATTGCTGTTCCAAAAATAACTGAGGTTAAATGTTTCTGACAAGTCCAACACTAATCTTTCTTGTTCCCAGCTAATGCTATAGATAGCAGCCTCTTAGAAAAATGCTAAGTTTCCCTTTCATTGTTTCCCATCACCCATCAAATCCCCAAAACGTCACGCAAACAACAACCTACCTCGAATACCGTTGGTGTCTGTTGTCGTGTAGATAATACAAGTAAACAGGAAACCAGCTGGGTAGAAAAATACTTAAAATGATCAGTTTTTAAGCAAGTTACTGTGAATGCTCATGAAGTTGTTGTCATAGCAACAAAACATTCCGTAGGCATGTTAACTGAATATCATAACTGCCTTGCATGCAGCCTCCTCTGGAGTGTGGAGGGGAGAGATTAAAACCGTGTCTGTCTCCCCTCGTTTCTTCAGATGAGAGTTGTGGATTTGGTTGTAAAACACAGATGGAATAGAATATGTGAAAACAGAAATGTTGCCTTCATGCCAGGGGTGGAATTTGGATTTTTCTTTCATATTTTGACATAGCAAACAAATGTAATTCTATGCAAATTAACCCCCGTTAGGCAAGCGTAAATCAACATACACTGATTTCCAAAATAAGGGTTTGTTTTCAGCCCTGTCCATTCACTTGATTAGATGCACTGTGTAACCGCAAGCAAATGTAAATGAGAGCAGTTCTTCTCGTGAGTAATCCTACACAATTCTTCTGGGGGTGGCATTCCCACAACATGATACATTCAATGCACACAACTCAGTGGTCTTAAGTCTGACTGAGCTGAAGGCTCTAATATTCCCTAACAGGATGGAGGTGCTCTAGAAAAGCCAGTCAGCATGGGTATTTTGATGAAAATCCCCTTCCACTTACAGATTAAAATGTCATAATGTAGGAGCTCTTTGAGTGCTTTCTGTTTCAGCATGTGATCTCGCTTCCTTCTTGAGATTCCCCACCGCAGCATGTTACAGCATCTGCAATTCATGCTACAAGCACCACATGGACACGTCGTCTGAATACATCATGCATATAAACGGTAATAGTCTTCAGAGCCGCCAGATTGATTTCAGAGGGATTTGTTTCATTGGATGAGGTCCACGTTCGCCAAAGCATCAAAACCACAGTGGATGAGAGTGTGAACACATCATGAAATCTCATCTGTGTAAACGTCAGTGAAGCTCAGACAATGGGTCCGCTGATTCTGTGTTAGTTGTTTTAGCATGTTTGACAAAGCATCCTCCCTGGTTGTCTGTGTAAATCTGAATGTTATTGGTGTGTGGTGTGAATCACTGGTGCACAACAATAGGCTAGTCATTGCCGAGTCATAGTCCTGCACAGTCATTCCTGTCTACAGCAGGCTCTAACGGCTCTGCTTCAGGCCTGTCACAAACATTGGGCATAGAGGTTTGATGTGATAATTCCCAGGCAGTGAACGTGAAGCCCGATATATGGTCTCTGTCTCCGCTTCACTTCACCTCCCTCTCAACAGTCGGACTCATTTGGGAGCAGAGTGTTCGTGTGTACGTAGCTTTCAGGTCTACGCTCGTGTGCATCAGTGCATATTAGAGGGCTGATTTGAATAATGCATCAGCAGTCCATATGTGAGTTTGTGTGTGTGTGTGTGTGTGTGTGTGTTAAACATGCCCTTCTGGTCTT
>CAAKHC010001978.1:2430-36912 GCA_901007825.1 Macroramphosus scolopax | reverse complement strand
TGAGGGTGTGAAACAGCCAAGGCTCTGACATCAATATACAGTATGTATGTTGAGTTTATGTGCTTGGACTATCATTGAGCGTCTGTACTACAAAAGATACTTCAGGCTAAGCTTATGAAATGGAGGAACACTTACTTGCCAATTTTCTCAATTTTGTACAACAGGAGAGCAGCCAGGCAGAAGTCAAAGTGAAGAAAGAAGGTGGAAAGATGCGTGATCATCTCCAACTCCAAGTCGACAAGGGTTTTAACTGGCACAAATGTTGCAATAAAAACGTATTATAAAGCAGTAGTTGACAAAGACGGGAATTGTATGGAAATCACATGCAATATCTCCAGGGAACATTTGGCAGGTACACAAAACAGACAGACAGACACACACACACACACACACACACACACACACACGGTCGTGGCCCAACCTTTATTCTCTCTGTATTGTTTGATCATTTCCATGAAAATCTTGCAATTTTGACTAAACTCTCAACTCTGTGGGATTTAAAGTCATGACTAGCCTACAGAAGTGTAACTTCCATTTGGTCCCTGCAAAGATGTCCCAACCAGTAGAGTGGGCTTCTGTTTTTTAGGACCTAATGTAAAAGTAAATAAAAGGCCACACACCACATGCAGAAATGATATGTTGCCAGACGTTGTGTCCTGTTGGAAGATGATAACTATGGGATCATCATTATGAACAATTGCTTCATTTGCTGGATGTCACCACTGCACCCTGCGTGCATCAGAAATCCCAAACCTGCCGAGTTTATTGAAACTGCCAAAAACACAAGGAAAAATGGGAAATATATTGATCGCATGTTTAAAGGATTAGAAGGCTCTGTATTCTGCTTTTTGCAGAGAGAGAACCTAAATTCATGTCTGCTTAGTATTCCTCCCTATCCCGTTCCAGAGATATTGTTATAGCCCTGAGCCATCTGTTGGAGAAAATCACCATCCAGCAGCATGCGTGCTGCTGAAGCATCAGACTCATCGTTCTCTGACAGCGCTGATGTGCTGCGAGAGGCAGGCAGTTGGTTATTAGGAAAGATCCCAGCCAAGGGAAATTAGTGAGTCAAAGCGGCAAGAAGAGATGTTCATTTGGTATTCAGCTCAGGATGGGACTGTGTAACACTGAGAATACATGCAAACAATATGAAAGGGCCTTCGTGTTTGTGACAGAACCTTCACATCAGCTCACATCACCAAAGACAAACTTTCCGGTTACACAGAATCAGTTCGACATAATATAAGAGAAGATCTCATCCTGAGCATGAAGACACATTGCAGGGATTTACAATGGCAGTTCTCTCCTTTATATACGTTAAAATGTTACGGCAGTGACATTGAGAAATGTATAAAAGCTGACATCTAACTTTCTGATGAGCCATCACGCTTTCTTTCCTCACTATACTTCAGAATAGGTCAAAGCAAGGCAGAGCGAGATTTAAGGAATTGGCCGACACTATGGCTTATGCACAAGTGTGTGGCTATAATTTATAGAGCACTGCTATAACGAGTGCTTATTTAATTAACGCAGTTACAAATTTCAGCATAATTGTCAAACTTTTTGCTGACTGCAGTTTTAATTATGCTGGTTCCAGCCGAAGCGCGGAGATTCCCTGCGAATTACATTTCCTCTTTCTGTCTCAGGGCGCTTTGCCCATCTATTTCCTGCGCCAACCTGCCTCATAGTAGTCATGGGAGTTTAATTGGTGTCTATTATCCGGACTGACTGCGAATAGTAATGTGAAGGAAGTGCGTCCATCTGACAGGGGGCATTTGGATAATTTAGTTTCCATCATAGTTCATATGAGTGTCAGACCTCCCAACTAATTTATGCACTCATATAAATCTAAATAGCGTCCAAATATGACCTCCACCTTCTATTAGGAAGCTTATATTACACAGGCTGGAAAAACTGATAATGTCAGGAGCAAATCAATTCTACATCTGCCTGCATGTGTTTATGTGACTGTGGCCCACTTATGTGCAGACATGGGCAATCACAACCAAAGGGCAGACTGCCTCGGAGACTGATGTATTGTCCGTGAAGGAAGCATGGCTCAGCCAACCATCATTATATTCTTTAAGGATGGCGGAATTTCTCAGCCTCTCACAATGGAAATACCTTTATAGATCTCACATACATGTCAGATTCTGATTCAAAAATGTATTCAGGCTGTTAGGATTTTATATTCATATAGTAGTAGTAATTATACAATCAGTAATAATGTTGTTGTGTAAGCTTGCTCATAAGGACGTGTCTTTGTATCTGTGAAGAAGATAAGGAAGATGACCTGTGGAGGGCAACTAGGCCCACCAGAAGACAAACCTTCCATTGATACTTGTGTTTGTATAACTAAAAGTATTGCAGAGAATGACCTCCACAAGAGGTTTATTGGGTGGACTTAGGGTCTCACACGAGGCTCATCTGGTGATTATCAGCCTTCCCAAGCAACAGTAAAGAAGGGAGTTGTAGAGGGGGCTGTGAGGTCAGAGGTCAGCCAGGTGTAGGGAGTGTGAGGATGTGTGCGAAGCGTAACTCTCATAGAAGAAGTTGCTGCGTCCACATTCAAACACTAGACGTGTGTTGTAAAGATACGAAACACAGGATAAGAAGATTGACGATTTGACCCTGCAGACACCAAGAGGAACCAGAGGAGCAGACTGAGAAAGTATGACGGATATCAGAAACAGAAAGGCAATAGACTGATGTGTTATCTTGAACTGTGCAATGACCTGAGGATGGACAGTGCTAAGAGGCGGGGACAGCGCCTGCGCACCAACAAGATACCTGAGAGCACCAGGCTTTGAAGGCTCCCACCTAGCTTAAGCCAATAGGAAAAGATGACACCCATGTATGAAAGTATATAATGTAATGTTGAGCAAGGCTCGAGTTCTTTGGGGTTCTTGTGAAGAGTCTACAAACAATCCATACAAATAATAATCATGTCAACTAACTGCAACGTCTGGACCCATAACCAACAGATAATATGGAGTGGAGCACATTAAACAAAGAATTAGGTGATTACTACATTATTAGTGCTAAGTAGTAGTCATGTAGTAATGACTACCAGTTGCTCGTGGTTTGGAACATAATAATGCAGACTGCCATTGAAATATCCACGAAAGCTTTTCTACAGCCATTGATTTATTTTTAAGATATATCACAAAGTTTGTTCTTTCCATCTTTTTTTAAACTTGCTTCACCATCATTGGGGTTCTCTGAAAAAGAAAAAGAAGTATTAATACCAGAGAGAAAAAGTGTCACACACAGACATTTATGCTTTCTGACAGCCTGTCAGGACCTCCACAGGAGGAAACAAGACTTGCTTGGCTGCCATTGGACTGTGAGAAATCAGCTCAGACTGATATAGGAATTATTTGTATTTAAGTACCCCCTGAGCAGTGCTGGAGTGGGAGGAAATCGAGGCAACTGCAGAATGAAAGGACGACCATGTGTATGTATGACACAGCACCACTGTGCGACAAGAAAACCTTTTTGTCATCCATTATACTGTGTTTGGTGTACAGCTGCTTCTATCCTAAATATGGTCACGATCCTCTGGTAAATAGTTGATGTCAAGTGGCTAATTAGGACATTTTTTTCTAGTTTAATTGTCATCTGTATTTCTTTAAATCAATTTCTCAGTGGCTACAATCAGATTTCTCTGCATCTCTTAACCCAAGTGTGAGAGGAGTTGGACTCTTCATGGTGAGCTGAGACGGGAATTGATGGAAGTTCATTGTGCAGTTTATCAACCTCTCTCACACTGTGTAAATATCTGGCAGTGACATTGAGTTTGTATCATTTCCATATTCAAGCCGCCTTTGCTTTGGGTTCGAGTAGCTGATTGTTTTGTTTTTTTATTGAATATCAATACGATCGCCTGAAGGATTTTCCACTCCAGTCTTATTTCTTTCTTTTACAAGCTTCACTTTATCAGATGACACACTGAATTGTGGTTAAATCACAAGATATTTGTGTTTGTAAAGCTAAGATGAATAGATGCTTTGTGGCTCTATAAATGTTGTCCTCACATCCACATTAATATTCTCATATTATATTCAAACTAAGCTTGTGCACCATCGCCGACATTTATTTTTATCTGAATTTTTGATTACTTTCCCAGTATTTAGTGTATTATTAATATTTTCTCCCCGAGTACCGTGGGGAGCAAAAATTTCCAGTTGAAACCAATTATAACTGCAATTTTATTTCCAGCATAAAACACTCTATTATATCAGACTTTCATTCTGGAAAACCTGTTCAAAATTAAAGTATTTACTATTTTCCCACCAGGTTGATGAATGATTTTATTCTGTAATGGCAGTGGGATAAAAACATTTTTTAATTAGTTTCAATCGTACATTTTTGTCCTCTAATCACTCATAGGGAGTTTGTTTGAAAAGACCCCACAGAATGTGATAAACCATTGTATTCGTCCCGTAGGTCAATAATACCTAGATCCAGTAGAAAATAATAAAACCTTAATTTGAAGCCGGTCGTCCAGAACGAAAACCTAATATGATGTTTTGCATGCTGTAATGTCAATAGGGTCAAAAAATACAGTTATAATGTGTTTCACTTTTGACCATAAAGTACTGAGAAAGTGCTTTTAAATCAGGCACTCTACATAAAATTGTAGGATAATTACAGAGATTTCTAGAGGGTACCTCCAGTTATTAGTTATCACGTCCTGTTTTCTCCCCAAGCCTACAAGGAGCTGCTTGTACCTGCAGAACATGGCCGTCACCCAGGGAATCATCTGTCTGCAAAGGATAACTAGCCTGTGCCCTCTGCCTGATGTCTTTCCAAACAATCAGCTCTTCACCTTCTGTTCTGACATCCGTGTCATGGAGTCCTGAGACTCATGTGATTTTGAATCTGTCGGTATATTCTTGTTTTTATAATAAATGTGGAAACCTAACCATTAATTCAGGAAATTTTAACTTAAACTTGCATCTAAATGTAAAATTCTTTGACCGTAAATGCTCTTTTCTGTCTCCTTTTATTTCCTCACAGATAGAATGGCTCCATTTTTCCAAAAAGAAAACATTCAACCAGGATTGAGTGTTGTGTTGCTGCCGTCTCAGTAATCTCAGAGGAACTCATTCATCTCGGCTCTCTAAATAAATCAGGAATCCATTAATTGCATTTCACAGCAGTCATGATCTGCAAATTAGGAATCAAGGAGCTCATTTTGTGTGCACTTCTGTAATTGCATGATAGTTATAGATGCAATTATTCCAATCTGGAAGAATCTGGAAAAAAAAGGATCCTGTTTGTCAGTTTGTGTCAGTGAATCATTTGGAAAGCCACAACAAACATAGTGTGCACCGTATATGGTTGAACAAAGACCACAAAGAAACACCTGGATATGCTGTTATGAGCAGTGGTTTATTCTTTCAGTCAGTACTGAGTGTTTTACATCAATGCATTCAGCGAAACCTCTTTCTTTCTGATGCAAAGCACAGTTTAAATCATGCATTGCCTTATGTGTGAACGTGCTACATTTAACTGAAAAAAAGAAAATGCCCAGTAAAAAAAATGTGGTTTGTTGAATCACTTCATTGTCAACCTTGGACTTTTTTTTCAATGTGAGAAGTTATATTTGGGTTTTTGGACCTCCAGGTAACATCAGGTCACCATAGTTACAGTCATGTATAGTCAGGTGGGAGGACTTCCTTTCAATATAATGTCAGCTCTGGTTTATTAGCGGCACCATTCAACTCTCCTCCGAAAGAAGAGAATCTCCCCCATCATTTATACCACAGACGGCTCCAACGTTATTTGAATGTTTTGTAAAAGTCTGGTGTATCACAGGCAGTACTCCAGCTTCTGGAGGGTTAAAAATGAATCACTGCGATCAATTCTGAAGTCTCTGATTGTGAGGTGAACACTTACAATATAATCAATGGGAAATCAATAGCCAATTAATTGAAATGCAGATTGTCACTCTATTCATGGAGCCCCAACTGTCCTCCAAAATCTACTGGTTATGGAGAGCATTTGGGTTCAGCCGCTATACAACATTCAATGTAGTAAAGATTAGACAGAGAATTAAATAATGTCTTCAGGCTAACAAATTATAATTTCAGGCTTACTGTGTGTAAACAGCAGAGGAAGCACATTCACAACACATGAGCACGTTCCATGTCATTTTACTGTATAAGTGATCTGTAGGCTCCTGATTGTGTGCAACTTGTCAAATGGTTTTATAATAGTACCATCATCATTTCCATTCTTCATGATGACATTAACCTTCACCGACACCTGTTCATGAAAAATCCGCCTGGCGACCATTTGACATCCCACACGACTTTGAAAAAAGGAGACCAAAGCCACTATTTAATAATAGTGTGTCCATTGGTCTGTCCATCCATGTAGCTGCCACTTATGCACCCTTTAATTATTTTACCTTTCTGCTGAGGACAGCAACTGCAGTGAATGTGAGCAATCCGGCCGCCAAAGCAATGATCAATCTGCCTGCAACAAGAGAGAGAGAAGGAAGCACAGGGAGCATGTTTCTCATGTACATTTAATACACAGCACAGTGCTCACCCAGACGACATCCATCCCTCCTTGTGCTTCCACTGCAGGAGGGAAGACGTGTGACATCCCCGCAGCAGGGCTGCATCTGAGATAAGTGAGGAATCAATACTTATTGATTAGTGCAGCTGCCACAAGAAACTCTTCCCTTTCCGCTCCCGCTTTGCCTCAGCGTCCCGCTATAGAAGGCAGATGGCCTCGTGTGTCCCATGGTGCTCCGCACACGGGACATGTTTAGTGGTCCAGACACAACCTCTCCAAAGGACTCAGCTGTGTCACACTGCCTTTCCAGCAGACTGACAAATTTAGATACTTATGCAGACAAACACACACTGTGACCCGCTCGTTTTAAACAGATGCAAAGGAATAAAGATGTTATGATTTTGAGGAATGTTGTGAGATGCAATTTATTCATAGAATGCTGGATAAAATACTACATTGTTGCTGTTTAGAAAAGATTTTTTTTCGTGATGGGAATAAACCATTCTTGCCGTCGCTTTGCAATGTGCAGTAAATGTCAGATTGTTGATATACTACCCTTACGTGTGCCGGACTTTGATGGGGGAGGAAATGAGCTCAGATTTCCCACAACCCATCACTCCCACATGTCGATTCGGAGCCAATTTACTGCTCCAACCCCTTTATTGTTGCTGACACCGGTTATCTTGGCCACATGGCTCAATGTGTGTATGTATGCTTCCTTTCTGTGTTTGGTGCAGCTGGTAGGTCGAGCTTCAACGTTATATTCACTCCACCTGAGCAGTGTGGAGTGAGAGGCAAAGGCTGTGTTACTGACTCACCCGCTGGAGCGTTCTGCCATATCAACAATGATTATATCAGGTTTATCTTGTACATGACAGAAAGAGGGACACTTGATTATTAATCTTTATTGTAAGTGTTGTCTGAAATGAGATCCTGAGAGAGTAAAAGTTACAGCCACTGCAATAAACAATGGAATATATGCTGAAGACTTCCGGGTCCAAAGGGTAATGCAGCACAAGTGTTACATCCTGGCTACTGTGGACAGAGATCTAAAGAGAAGATCCCTGGATTACCCATCATGCACTTGTCAAACCACAGGGACAACATTGAAAGGATGCCTGATGATTATCAGTGAGCTCGATCTGTAAATACATTGTTTTATGTTAAAAAAAAATGTATGAGTCGATGAATAATTGACTCATAATATGACGTATCTAAGTACAGACCCTTTGTGGGAAAATATGAAATGCTTGTGCACCGACTCTCCATACGATGGCAGGTTGTTAAAAGCTTTGCGGCTACAAACCGCATACTTCATCAATCAAACCCGGAGCCGTGCTCTTAGGAAGTTACTACAATAATGCAGCATCTCATGAGTAAGTAAGGCTGAGAGCTTCTCGCTCAGTCTATGACAGCGGAGAGATCCTTTACTCAAAGGATGAGAGCTTTTAGGAGGAAGTGGAAAAAAAATGTGTTCACTGCTCAAACAACATCCTCCAATGAAGAGCATGATTAAAGAAGTGCACACAGAAACATGCACAAGAATAAACAACATCATCTGTTTATGCAGACTCACACTATTTTCTTGGGAAATCCCAGATTTCAAAAATCTTTCTGTGTTGAAGGACGTAAGAACAACGGCGATGGAGAAATGTTCCTGAGAGGCAAAGAGGCTCAAGGACGAGACGGGAAGAAATAACATGAACTTTGATCACATAAAGTGTTTTGCAGATCACAGAGTTGTTTCATGACCTTGAATTTTAAAAAACTCCGGGCCCAAAATAGCCCCAGCAGAGCAGCTGTTCATACATAAATATGTGCACTGTGATGTCAAAGCATAGGTCAGATGCTTCCTCTCTCTACTGGAAGATCTCATTTGGACATTAGGACATAATTGATTACTAAAAGTTCCTCCAACTCAACTTGGATAAACGTTTATTTTTGATTTACTTACATTTTCTGTGCTCCATTATTCTTTTTTCTCTATACATGTAAAGGTGAATCCCTTCTGTGAAACACTGGATCCTCAATATATTAGATTTCCATGAATTGGATCGACAAAATAGATAAAGTCGAAGACCGGAATCATTTGGGAATACGAGTGTTCTTGCCATCAGCCTTCAGAATGATTCCCTAGACGGAAGCTTTTCTTACTGTCGCTCACATGACCTCCGCTCCTCGTTTGTCACACTGCTTCGCTTTCCCATCAGACACAGGATGTATTTGTCAACAGGGGAGGGCTGCATGCTGAGACATCCTGAATATTGCAAAACCAAGCAGATGTTGTGGTTGCATTGTTATACAGCGTATATCATCATCATCATCAATTTCCTTTTGGTCCAAATTGAATGTATTCCGTCCTGGTTGGCTTCACATTTTTACCTAAATGTACATTAAGATGTCTGCAGTGAAACGTCATCCTGTGCCCTCCAACAGTGCCTGATAATCATGTCATTGAAACAGCACTTTTAGATAAACTAGCACTCGGCCTGAAGACGTACTCCAAGAACTGATCTATAATCCGCTACTTACGGATAGATATACTGCAGGGTGAAGGAGCCGGCGTGCACTCATGAAAATGAAACCGGGAGGTATTCTGCTTCAGGACTTGTCAGCACATGTGATAAACTTTATTGAGCACTATGTATTGGAGAATCCCACTCTTGCAAGACATGCATGATTATTTATGTATGAAGTGGAGCTTAGAAGTTAGATGGTCCTTTAGCTTAATTAAGAATTTCCTACATTACTTATTTGCAACAGTGGGATCCTTTGAGTGATGATGCCAACCACAATCAATAGGGAACCCATCATGCAATGTGCGGATGATTTAAAATGTGGTGCATTTTGTAGTGCTTAAGTACATATAGGGATTAATACAGTTAAAGATCCAGGAGAACAGGAGGAGGATATGATCATTCGATTATGCCTAAACATGTCAAGGCAATGTTGTGATGATTATATGAGTTCATGAATATTTCAAAGAGTCTGGACCATTTTATAAACAGGCATGACCCTTAACTCATGCGATTTCTGTATGCTAGTATTCAATCCTCAGTCAGTGGCTCTACGGAAAGCAGTACAGTCATCCTTACTGTTCTTAACCATGAGTAAAGTAACACAAGTAACAACAAGTTTTTAGGGAAATGAAACCCTGTGAGTCTGGGAAAAGACGTTTTGCTTTGGTTTCTCTCTGCTGCAAACCGAGCTGCGATGTATTTCCTCTCACAATCACTACTGACTCATGCCACTAACAGCGTCCTCTAATTACAAATACAGTACCCACTCATTCAGTCATAATGACACTCGCGGAAATCTCATAAAACCTGGAAAGAAAAAGCATTTGGAATGCACCCAGAAAGGCTATAGATTCAGTGATGTAATGCCTGTGATGAACAGTGAGCTGTTTGTAAGTCAGGATTTGCCCAACAGTGATTCGGGGAAGCATGTTTAATGAGTCAAAGGTGAGTTGTGAGAACTACAACAGCGACTCCTTTGACAGTCTGCATGACACTTTTCCCATAAACTTTCAACACCTTGTGACCGATACTTCTCTCATACTTCTGCTGTTAGTTGTAAGTTACACCACTTCCTGTGTTAACTATTGCCCTTCCCTGCTGACTAGACTAGCCGCAACAGCTCAACTGGTTTGTGGGTTATTCCTGACAATCCAATGATAATGTGTGTTGAAAGCAGAGGGCACAGATGAAGCCGTGTTCACATCATCGAGTTATCTGTGAGGGACTGGCTTAACAGTATCATGGGGTGCCGCGATGTTATATTCTGATTGTGGTTATTTGCGTTTCATCACAGAATTACAAGGATCTCTCAGAAGCAGTTTGATAGCAATAATAATCAAAGTGCCCCCATCCACAATCAAACATAATTTCAGATTGCTCTGGCGGCTGGGAGACGGCTCTATCTGTACATGCTTTTGGCTCCAGCAAATGAGAGGTCTGCACAGATGTCAAGTAGCTCCAGTCTGAAGCAGGGAGTCCTCCCTGTTACCTAGCACAGACAGGCACACGGCTACTGCTGAGCTGGCAACAGAACAAAGCAGTCCAACAGCTGCTTGATAATGTGCAGCCATTAATTACATTCTGATGCCGCAAGTCTGGCCCGTGTCGCTGAGCAGAGAACCCTCGCCTTGGTGAGCATGATGCAATTATGTAAGAATGTGTTGCACAATGTTAACCGGAAACAAACAACTGTAAATGTTTCTCTATCTCTCTCTGATATAATCAGGCGATGGGTCTCCTGGAGGAAATGTGTTTATATTATGTGGGTAGAATTAGAATATAGAGGAGCGAGTTGTATTGTTATTAGGATAATCTTTTACCTGATATTTTAGCAATGCAAAAATTGTATTTGCAAGCTAGTATTAAATCTTCAAATACGATGCTCAGTATCCTTTGGTTTCGCATGACATTTTGACCAGAATCTTAGTTAAGTATAGTGTGACATTTAGTGGACACAGTCAGCGCTTGTTAATACGTCAAATGACAAATACTTCACTGTATTTGTCATTTAACCTTCGTCAAAATGAAGAAAGAGCTGGAACAAATCAGCAGGGGTCAAAGACTTAATGGATCCACCTCTTCTTTAACACCGCACGACTTGTTGTTCCTGTATTTCCATTTTCAATTCCTCAGCTTGTTGCTGCTGAGAAAGGTTCACAAACAGCCCCTCGTGTGAATCCCGGTCTCGCTCTACCTGGTGCAACATAATTTGTCATTCACATTGAGCACCCACTTAACGGGGAAAGGCATCGGGTTGCTTGAGTGATGACGGTGAGATGACAAGTAGTGAAGCGATTATCATCCATCTTGGTAAATGTGGGCTGAAGTTGAGAACTTGTCTGGACTTCCTGTTGTGTCAGTAAGACCTTGGAATAAGAATTCCATGTCAACTTGTATTTTGACTAGGGCAGATGTGAAATACCAAAAAACCTGTAAATCAGGATTGTGTGAAAAGAAAAGTCAGTTAAAGTGACCCTGAATTACCTTCCTGGTTTCCCTTGATTTTGTTTAATGTAGACTTCAGAAAACTTTTGACTAATATGCCAATTAACACAGGTTATTATATAATTAAGAGCCATGAACAGGAAATAGTGGTTGTAAGCCCCGGCTGTTACATTAGAAGAAATGGGCTCCAGAAGAATATTTTGAATTCCCTGCAGGGAAACTGAGAAGCAGAGACCATGGCTTTCAGACACTACCTCCTTTCAGGTCTCACCAGTGAACAGACACATACAGGCAGGTATTAGACTCTAATCCAATCATTTCCAGTCTAATGCACTTTATTCATAGATACCCTGGAGTGAATTAAATAGTGTAAAAGTTAGATTAAGGCAAGTAAGGTATGATACATATTAACTTAAAACTAAAGCCTTTGGTCGAAAGGTTTGAGAATGCTTTGTATTCAGCTGTGCAGTATGCAACACAGCCTCTGCACTGCATCTCTAATCAATATCAGGTTAATCAAAAGGGTACGTGAAGCTCAGCTTTGTTTAATATTGTTTAGTAATGTCATGGACCATTGTCTTAACTACCTGGGGCAACACAAGCTTCTCTTTTGTATGCAATATAAGCAGAAAGCTGTTCTGTCCCAAATAAATAGAACACAAAGAGCCCAGTGTTTGACATCTGACCAGATGAGCATCAACGCTTAGCTGCTTCCCCTCCCTTTGGAGTTATTTTGCAAAGTAGATAACGTAGCATTTGGCAGATACGTCTGCTTCCCACCGCCGCCACCACCATCCCCCTTATAGCAGTGGCCTGCCATGTGTCCAGAATACAATACAAAAGAAAACCAGCAAACAAGCCAGGTACAGGGGTGTTGGATGACTTGTCTTTGTATGGTGTGAAAGGCTGCTGCTGCAGTTTCACAGCCTAATGACAATAGGCGGAGGCCAAAACATAATGGCAGGGTTGAAAGGGTGTTTGTGCACGGTGCTGGATGCATCTGTATGTTGTCTGTGTGTTGGTAAATGCCATCAAATACAATGCTTAATTCCTCCAATGTTTTATACTAAATAAAATTGTAGGGCATATTTGAATACGCGAAAGGAGTAAACTCCAACTGACCAATTGACTCCAATGTTAAGTGACTAGAATTTTCAGCAGAATGATATGCACATTTTCATAACAGTAATAGACCTGTACTGGCTCCAGACATCTTCCATAATATCTCAGAAAGTTTTACATGAACATTAGGTCTGCGCTCTCCGAGTTCCCAAACAATTCAATTGTATGCCGACAATAACAAAATATCTTATGTCCTGAAGTGTCTCATGTCTTAATTAGTTCATTGTGATTCAATTTTATGCAATTTGATAAAGGAAAGAAGGCTACATTTTTTTTTTAATCGAAGCCATGTGAGCATTATATAATCTAAACGAATAATCCAATAGAAGGCTTAAAGCTGAATGCGTACATAATGAATGAATGCCTGCAGTGAATGAATAAAAGTACCGTAAGCGTCGGGAATTCATTTTGACTGTAAGGAACTTAGTGAAGTAATTAATAAAGTACTAGTCAGTGCCCCTGTGCCAATACACCAGTATATGAATACTTTTATGTTCGAATTATGCTCAAACTTATAAGAACTAAAGCAATTCAAGTCGTAATTATGGTTCCAGTAAGGATGACTTATTAACATAAATAGGGATTGGCATTATCAAGCAAGGAGGCTATATTCAAAGGAAATTATTTTACCATTATTTGACAATTTAATTATAAGGAAATCATGACCCATTAAGTGACATAAATCAATGTTTTTAATGAAATTTCCACACAACAACTTTCCTGAGGGGCAAATTTGCTGATCACAACATAAACCATCTTCTTATTTGGATATAACTGAATCCTGACTTGTTTCTATTTAACTCCCCTTTAAGAGAAATAGAGAGGACAAGTACAAATCAATCTAAGACAAATGAGCCTGTCCAGTTTGATAATCAATGTTCTTTATCAGCGTTCTTTTGCTGTGATAAAAGGCCTCTCAGATTATTCTGTGACTTGAATCTGATCATTGTGCAGGCTCATCAGGCTAATACATTTTCATTTGGATCTTACTTTTATCTCAAAAGATGATTGTTTCAGACAAGTGCAGATTAGCTGCAGTGAAATAAAAAGATAAAAAGATCTTAATTTAGGATCAGGCTAAACAAGGAGAAGATTCTTTTCAGGACATTAATTTGAGAAAAAAAACTGGTGAAGATATAATTTCCTTTGGGTGTAGCAGGAACTGTGCACTGCCCAAAAGTCCCAGTAAGAGTTTGTGCTACATCCAAAAGGAGATGATATCTTTGTCACTGAGCCCAATTTAGCATCGCTATGAGATTTGACCATTTTTTTTTCCAATTAAAGTCCTGATGGATTAGCATGATCCTAAATTAATCTTGTATGCTCTTTTTATCTCACTGCAGCTGATCTACCCTTGTCTGAAACAATCATCTTTTCAGATAATAGTAAGATTTTGATCTCCTGGCTGGGTTACTGTACCTAAATTGAAAGGAGCCTTCGTGGACATTATTAGTAAAACACATGTGTTCCCTATAGGGCAAGTCAAATTGTCTGTTGTAGTGGCCCTTCAGATCAATTGTGCCCTGAGGCACCATGGCAGTATAATTCGGCCCTGCCCCACTGGTTGTACACATACTGAAGGGTGTCTTTTGTTAGAACACAATCACAGCCACACAAAAGGCAACAATAACACAGCCGCAATAGCAGAGAAAACAACTTTTAAGGACACTGTTAAATCATTTATCATCAATGAAAATAACAACTTGAATCCGTCTGATAACAAAAAACCTGCTAATCGAAACATCTCCCAGACAAATAATTCGAGTGTACCTGTCTGCCCTACCCCCTGTGCTCCTGCCCTCCTCTCAGCCATCCGCCGTTGCCAAGGTTTCCGTGTACGCGCTGCCTGAGCGAGCGGAGCCGCGCGATTGTCATACAGTATTGGCAGACATGGCGGCGGATCTACAACCCGAGTGGATTTCTTGTCTGCCTTCTTCCTGGAGTTATGGGGTTACTCGGGATGGACGCGTCTTCTTCGTTAAGTAATTATCAATCTGAAGACAACGGCTTAAAAAAAAAAATCCTTCTCGTTTCTGGCTCGAACAAAGTCACCGTGTGATAATGAATGCCTTTCCCTCTCTCAACAGCGAAGAAGCGAAGAGTACAACCTGGCTGCATCCAGTAAGTGGCGAAGCAGTAATAACTGGCCACAGGAAAACTCCAGGTAAGGTGTCACTTGACAGTGGTCAAGTTTCTCTGTTATCTCATGGCTGGCGTCATGCGTTGCTGTTGCCCGTTTCCCAAAGCGATACTTCCCACACTGGTAGAGAGGCAGTGACATCCGTGTTTTTAATGCATGAGTGGGCTTCTGGCGCTGTGAAAAGTCAGCCCCCTCATGCCCACCTCTGCCCGGTTCGTGCCACCACGTCGTGAACGGACGGTTGGTCAGTGAACTTGACGAGAGGACGTTAGCTGCTCGTTTACTTGTAACTCGACGACTTTTATGTCACTGTGAATAAACTATAGGCTCCTGTCGACCACGTAGCTGGTCAGTTTACTTCGTGTTTAACGTTAGCTGACCAGTTAAAGGAGCCCCTTACTTAACCTGTTAGCTAGTAAAGGCTAACTTAAACTTAAACGTAAATCTTAAAATGTGCTTCCGCTCACCTAGCCGGTGCAAAAACATCCCGTACAATATGAAACAGCATGGAAAATGGTTAAATTAGCTGTTTACAATGTAAATGTGACTAGTATGTCCATGCCACTATACATGTATGACTGCACTATTGTAACTGAATGGCTGCTGCAACCAACATATGTTGCTGCAGCTATTATCATTATGATTTGCAATGTTGATTCAACTGCAGATTAAATTCTTGATTCTATAAAAGAGTAAAAATTGTCCATCGCAAATTACATAAAAGAATAGCTGAAATTATTAGTTGATTAATCAATCAGTCAGTCGATTGACAGAAATGCATCTGCATTTAATTTCATAATTCGATTAATTGCTTCATTGTTCCAGCAAACATCCCAACTTTTCTTTAATTCCAGTCTTGGGGGCTCCTGTATGGATTTACAGCTTTTTGTCAGATGTAATAGTGAATTAGGGTTTGGTCTGCTGCTCAGCACCAGCAGTGATAAACTGATAAATTGAGAAAATTAATGAGATTAATCTATAATAAAGACTTTGTCGCAGCAGCAGTACAAAATACCGAGATATTTCCTTGACTATGAATGGCGAGGAAAAAAATAAACTCTCACATTTTCAAAATAACTTGAAATTGTTTTGCATTTATGCTGAAGAAATGGCTAAAGGAAATAATTGATTATCAAAACAGTTCCAAAATAATAATTGCTCCATCAAGTAATTACTGCTCTACATGTCAATGGATTCGACAGGTTTTGACGCAGAGCAAAATACAACATCTTTGTGTTCCACAAGTTTGTGTTGACATGGTTTATTCCTCCTTCACAGACCTACCCACTGGATGGGAAGAAGGATATACTTTCGAGGGAGCACGGTGCTTTATAAAGTGAGTTTAACAACCTCCCTCCACAGCACACATCCGCATCATAATTTCAGAACTTGTCATATTTAAATATGCCATATGACTCTAAAGAACTGCCATTTGCATGTCACCAGGATTTGAGCTTGCCTTCACCCTGAATAGCAATTTGTATTTCCAGTTTTGGAGTCAATATTTCAAGGTTGTGACTCATGAACCTTTACTCCCTTTTACTGTTCTGAAGGCCTATCGCAAAAGTTAATGATTACAGAGGAACATTGTGCAAATACATGACAGACACAGGCAAAGTGTGGTTGCTGTCCTGTCTGTACTTTTTATTTACTGAGACTTACCTTCAGTCTGCTTGAAGTGTTGAGCCAAAATTCATTTCCTGACATTTATCCTCACTGTTTGGGTTTATGTGGTCCACTCACAGTTTAAAATGACACTTTTCATCAGTAGATCCTGGAAAGTTTGTTTGAAGTTCATGCCAATCTTGGTTGTACGGGAGTTTAAAAGACCTTGTAATGATGTCCCCTTTCAGTGATGTCGTTTGAACATTATGTCCCCAGAATAAAATCTCTATATGTCCTTATGCCTAGAGGAAGTTCTTTTCATCAATAATGTACAGTAAAGTAGTAGAGATACAGAGATACTGTGGCCCTGAGGTAGCCCCGCATCCTCTTGTCTCCTAACAGCACTTGGTAACTTGAGAGGTGACAGCAAGTCATTGTAGCCTGAAGGACCCGTGGTTCAACTCCAACCTATCTCCGCAGGTCTGTACCCGGTGATAGTGAGTCACTGTTGCACGAAAGAGCTGCAGCTGTCCCTCAGGGCTGCGCCTCAACTCATGGTCTCTCTCTACGGGGCTCCCTATCTGGCAGCAGCGGCGAAAATCAGACACATGAATCCTGTTGCATTCAATTACATGGCAACACAAACGCTTGTGACGGAAACTTGCTTTGGTGTGAGTTCAGTCACTACCCAAACTTGTGATCGTAGATGAGTATCGGAAAGGAAATATATTGGTAAATTGATTTAAATTTGGGAATTTCATTGTACGTTTAAGTGCCTTAACAATTGGTGCCGTTCCCATCAACATTTTCAAATGCAAGACTTCGAAATGCACATTGAATATTTTTACAGAAACATGCATACGATCTTTGAAGTACAGTATTTGTATAACTTTCCAAACTCTCCTCCCTGGTGATGGTCTCACCCATACAACTAATCAAATGACATCACAGGAACTGTCATTGACACAGCAGTGATTTCTCATCTGTTGCTTCTTGGAATTTTTTTAAATCCAAGACGATCCGTTGATATATTGTGTTATATTGCACGTCATAATGAAAATACTTCTCTCACACAGCAAGATTAGTTTTTAAACTACAGATGGATTTCTCTGTCGAAATCAAGGAATGCCTCTGGAGAATGAATGATGACTTTCCAATACACAGACTATGGATTTAGGATATAAGTCCTTGTTATCTTCACTGAATTCCCTATCTTTCTTTGTCTCCCTCATGATTTTGAGGAGCTCCATACGGCAGGTTGCCAGGTAGTCCAACTGAAATGCAGTCATTTTATATCCCAAGTTTCATCACTAGTGCAAAACAGACTTGATGACCACATTCTTCCGTTGAGCACTTTGAATCTGACACAGTCCTATGAGGTGGTAATGTTCACTGCAAGCAACAGTAATCATGTCATCCCCTTCAAGTTAATGTATTTAAAACTGTGAAGTAATCAAATTGTAGTATTCCAAGTTAAACAAAGTAAAGCCTGGTTTACCCAATAATTGATAGGTGTGTATCAAGGGATGTAAATTCCCATCAGATTACGATACAATGTTGAAGATAGATATTTATGTTAGTTAATTTCCGAAACCAATGGATCTTTTTAGATTTTATTATTCGTTTTTTGCCATGGAGACAAAGAAATCTTCATTATACAACATTGGCTGACCTTTCAGCCCTTCATCACACTATCTTTGAATTCCATCTTACAAACTCATGAAACCACCTTTAATATAACCTTCTATAAATTCTTAAAATTTTACAACAACCACGTATAAGCTGAGAGAGCCTGGAGAACCACATAGAAATCAATGTGAGCAAAACAATCTACATAATAACCTGGAGCTTAGCATGTCAAATGCACACATCGGTCCATGTTCTGGTCTGTAATGGCTTTGGCCCTTTGGACCAGCTACAGTTTGACCAACGATATTCTATATTATATGCAGAGACCCTTCTGGCTAGTCTGTGTATTGGTTAAACATTTTGAGCATGGAGAAATGAGACAGATCATTCCTCAGCGGTGTCTTCGTCATCAATGTCACTGTCATTTACCTCTGTCACTTTTGCAGTGAAGGGTACCTAACATAAAGCACCTCATGGGCTTGTAGGCTGTGTGGGTTTCTTTCATTCATAGCTCATCATAACGTTTAAGGGAAGCGAGCTTGTGGGTGAAATGCTGATAATTGCCAGAAGCTGCCAGAAGCCTGTCTTCTGCAAACAGTTTTTACAGACTACTTACGAGGGCTGGTCCATGAGATTCTGCATTGTTGTTTTAATTCACAGGAGCTTTCAGAATTCTAGTTATGCAGTCACAACTGTCCCTCTATGCAACTGCCCTAAAGCTGGCTACATGCGCTGATTAACAAGCATGGTCTTTCCAATGCACAGGACTGATTGTGTTATGGTGCAGACATCACTTAGATCTATTTAAGCTTGGGTAATCTGGTTGTATTAAACCACTGTTATTTTCACAGTGATGTATCGTTTTAATATAGACATTTGTTGACAGATTTATGTGATAACTGTCTTGGTCAGCACTTTGGACATTCTGAGGCTTAATGAAAGCAGCCAATAAAATCCACTAGCCTGAGGACAGCTGGATAATTCCTTGCTTTACGAGACAGTACATTATGATTCCTTAATCCTAAATTCAAGTGAGGTTACATGCTATGGTTGTATTGTTGCACCTTTTTAATGTACACGTTGTAAATATTGTTGACCGAAATCAAATACCTCCCCCTGTTTTCAGACTTATATATAGAGATGTGATCATTATTTAATTTCTATGACTCAATGCTTTTTTGGAGCCTGTGAAAGGATCTCAACCGTTCACATGCTGTCTCTTGGCTTGGCTGTTATCATCGGGTTACACAGTGTGAGCACCGAGCAGCAGATTGTGCTGACGTAGACTGTCCTCTGAAGGGATGTGTTGGGGAGGGTGGGTGCAGCTCATTGGTGTGATAGTGTGGACCTGAGGCATGGTCCAGCCCAGGGTTTAATTATTTCATGGTACTGCGAGTAGCTTGGAATAAGTGTAGTTCACTTCAGATGTTAATTACATCAGTCACGGCTTATTGCTCTCTTCAGACTGAGCAGTCGTCTAAGTATTGTTCAGGGAACTATGTGTCACCTAGTCAGTACTTGGTCCCCCACTAAGAGAGAAACAGGTAACAAAGAGGTGTGAATATGCCAACTATTAATTCATTCAGAAACATATAACTAACGTTTACATTATTTTACATTATGACATGATAGTTCGATGTCAGAAAGGACTGCAAGCCAGCAAAGACAGGTGCTATCATGCTGCTAAGATACTACTATCAAAGAAATATTCCTTTGTGTTGCTTTTCTCCTCAAGTCTGTTTTATTAAACACACTCATTTTTAGCAATGTAACTCTATGAATAACAATGGTGGTTAGTCAATCTGGGATGAAACTTCAGTATCACTTGTCACATTATATTTAGAATACTACTAAGACAACATGGTGAACATGGTAAACGTTATACCTGCATGTTGGCATGCTACACTTATCATTTAGGTCAAAGTCCTGTTTTAGTTTAGCCTCACAGAACAGCTAGCGTGGCTTGTTTATGTTAGTCTGGGGATTATATTCTCATCACATACACACGCACATTTGGTGTCTTTGAATCTTTCAATCTTTTTTGGCTCATTGAGGAGA
Source organism: Macroramphosus scolopax (assembly GCA_901007825.1). Classification (NCBI taxonomy): domain Eukaryota; kingdom Metazoa; phylum Chordata; class Actinopteri; order Syngnathiformes; family Centriscidae; genus Macroramphosus; species Macroramphosus scolopax. Next base: position 16,863 of record CAAKHC010001978.1, on the reverse strand, counting down.
GAGAGGAACGGTTCAATAACATCCGACCATTAGTACTAATGCATTCAAATTTATAAGCCAGTGGCTTCTGGCCCGTGTCAGTTGCTGTACATGGCGATAAATCAGAAAATACCGAACTCCATTCAGGTATGCAGCTGCTGCACTTGGATTTCCAGGAGCTGAACCAATAATCCACACATCACATTTAATGTTCCCAGTCGGTTTCTTGTCGACAAAATTCCTGTTTGCACTCAGTGTTCTTCATCAAAATATGTTGAGTCTTCTCTAGTTCTAACAATCATGTTTACTGCACTTCTTCTATCGTACAAATATTTTCCCTTTTTATTTTTGGCATCTTCCTCTTCACACTATTAAGTATCTTGTTGCATATCCGTTGCCTGTTTATGAATGGAAAAGCAGGACACCATTGACAGGGTGAGGACCGTGTTCCACAGTGCTACATGAGGTCAGACATTTAATGGGGTTCCTTTTAAAGGACCAATGTGAACATTTTAGGGGAAGTTTTTGGCAGAAATGGAATCGAATTATCTTTTTGTTATCGTCCCCCTAAAACAGGGGGAGGGGCTTTGATGATGATAACAATATATCTTCCTGTGCTGGTCGGGGCTGCAGCTGTAACGTTATCATCAGCAGGATAAGACCATCTGAGGTTTACTCCTTGCCACACACACAGAGAAGCAGATGATATGAGAGTCACCAGCTCTCAACCATAAATAACAGCAAAACACAGTAGAGACTCTGAGCTGAAATTAAATGAGTGTACATGAAAAAGGTAGCGGGAGGAATGGAAGTTGGAAACACTGACTTTAATGGCGACGTATATTCAAAACCTTATAGCCGTGTACACACTAAAGTATAATTGGGCCAACTAATTGGAAATGCACTTAATTGGAGGGGTGTTTCCAATAGTTCAGTCATGCTGGGATCTGATTATCTACCCAAATGATCCTGTAGTGTGAGGGGTTTACAGACATCTGAAAGTCATCCACTGGACTGGAGGCTTGCTGATTTTGAATCGTGAATGCCAGGCATGTTTGATGTTTAAAGCTGAGGTCCTGTAGTGTGAAAAGAGCAGCGATTGAACACACGGCAGAAAACCCGAAACAGCCATTTTATCTCTGCGCCACACAATCTTATACTTCTGCCTCTGTCTGCCTATTATACAACACGAAGGGCATAATTGGAGCAATTAAAGCAGGGATTTATCAAAACGTTTGTCAATATCTGCTAATGAGCATGCTTACATGTTAAGACCCCGAGTGAATGGATGAGTTTGTTGCTTCAGTAATGCTGTAATTGTTTAAAGTAATTATGTTTCTGAAAAGGCAGGTCCAGAAGTCTGGGCACAGACAGTTCCTGCCTTTGATCTTAAATCTTGTCTCATTTACTTCAGTTTGGAAAAGGAGGGGAAATTACTAACGGCTGAAATACTGCAAGCTACAGTAGCTACTAATTGCTGTAGCTGAAGGCTAATAAGTTAATGTACTAAGTACAGTGGGAGGCACATACAGCTGACCCTCGCTGCGCTTTAGGCAAGTCTACTTGGATTACATTCCTTCTTTTTAATCTTTCATTTGACAACATTTTGTCAGTGTCCTTTGAGGGCAATTTGCAGTTTTCCAGTGCTCATCAGTGTGAAGTGCAACATAAAATATAAATACTGCACTAGTCTACTCTGCAGCCGCCACATTAGTGAGACTGCTCACTTCTACCGTTGCATAATTCATCACTCAGAACAGAGGAGAGCATGTCAATTGAAATTCGGACGATTATTAAAAATATTTCCCTAGATATCTTTAGTTGTTGGCTCATGTGTACTTTGGAGGAAAATTTTTCTGAGACCCACTCTAAAACAAATCACTCTTTTGTTTCTCCTCTTACAAACACCTTCAGCTCAAAACACACCAGCATTATAAATGCACACCTTAAGAAGCATTTGAATCATTAAATTCCCAAGCAAAATATAAATAATAACATAATAATATGGAGAGAATACTAAGAGATAGGGTGTCCTACTGTACACTGTAACGATTGTAACGCCCATTGAAGCATTGTAAGTTATGACTGCGGGCTATATTAATACATTTTAATTGAATTGAATCTAGCCTTGTGTTACCTCTTCCTAAATTAAATTTTTGCAATAACACACTTCAGACACGGTCACTTCAGGGCATTAGTAAAATGAAGCATCATGTCAGAGATCTGAACAATGGCTGAGTGTGTCAGAGACTTCAAGGATGGGGGATTGGTTTTCATTTTCATGAGTGACATCAGATAAAGTGAAATAAAAAATCCCCACCAATACCAGGGGACTGCCGAATGAGGGATGTCAGTCCCTGTGAACCCTTCAGAACTGTCAGTGGCAGACATTTAAAGGCTTTCTGCTCTCCAAGGAATAATCAGACTCTGTCTGTAGGGAGAGCTTTTTATCAGACCTGATTAGGAATGAGTATCACTTTAATGCTACTACTACTCTTATGGATACTGCTTATCTATCCAGTACTTTAACAGTGCTCCAATGAGAGGTGTTACGATTAAAACAAGTCAAATCGAACCCAATTAACCCTACCTTAAGTAGGTTGCTGTCGTCACTCATGCTTCGGTTTTATTTTTACTAACTCTCTTGCAGCAGCCCAATAACCCACATGGATACTTCTGACTGTCCTCAGCATGTGTATCCTGGCTTGTTCCACCCATAGGAAGTTCAAGAGATTTGTCTGATGACAATAAGTAGAGCCAGTTGCACTGAGTGAAAAGGTGCACATTGGACATCTTGCTAGTTTGCCACAGATAATAACATAGCGACATCCACAGAGAAACAAGGGAATGTTTGAAGGTAAATTGATTTTGACAATCTGCAGTCAATCTGAATCTCTGGAGTAAAGAAAATATGTGAAGCATTCAATGGACTTTTAATATCATCTGGCTAAATCTTTGAAAGTTTCTCTGCATAAACGGGGGGCCCTGTAACGAGTGAAATAATTATAGACTGATCTCTAAGGAGGAGGAGGATTTCTGAGACCAAAAATGATTTCTGTACAAAACAGAGAAACTACTAAGAGATCAGGTACGAGCATTTTTATCTGAACACTCCATCTTAAACATGATCAGTCTTAGAGGAACACAAATGGATGCAAAGATTATCTTCTGACAGTTATCTTGAACTGACCAAGTCACTGAAAGCAAAGCTGACATCTCTTTACATAAATATGGCAGATATTCATCCAGAACTCCAGACAGACAATTGTTGAGACTAACTCTTTTCTTGTCTGGGACTATGGTGATATAATGTATATTCACTCTCCTGCCGCCACACTGAAAATCTCTTGATGCAGTATATCACTCAGTTCTTAGATTCCTAACTGGTGACAGTTATAGAACACATCATTGTATCTTGTATGAATGGCAACCGCTGGCAGTGACAAGGGAACAACATCACCTGCTATTTATTTATAAATCATGTCTGGGTAAAATCTCTCTATATATATTACATGTCTTCTTAAGTATAGATCGTCTTCTCACTTCACTGTATCCCAAAACCTTTTAGTTCATGAAGAACATTGTGTAAATACTGAGATTCGTAAAATGTTTTTTTTTTTTTTATATTATGCTCTGTGTGTGTTTGGAACTGTCTCCAAAAGCATTCTCGAATAGAAGAGCCGATCCATTTTAGCTATTTGAAACATCTCTTAACAGTGTTAATGAAGTGTGAATGTGTGTTTTCTATGAAAGGATAATTGTATGATCATGATGATCTATGAGTGTTGTGTTTATGATGGAGGAAGGGGTTAACAACAACACGATAGAGACGAACCTTATCAAAGTGGAAATCTCAAAGAGAGTGTTTACTCACACCCTTGGCGGCGGCGGCGGGGGGGGGGGGGGGGGGGGGGCGGCTCCGATGACTGTGGCTGCTGACTCACTATCTCTGTCAATGCTCGATACTCATGCTGCTCACTTGTGTGTGTAATGTGATTTAAGAGGCGAGCCAGTGGTTCTGGATCTGCCGTGCATCATCATGACTCGGGCTCCATAACTCTCTGTTTTGAGGCTCGGTGCTGACTAAGGAACAGACGGACAAATAGGTAGGCTTTGAGCTGCTCAGACTGCTCTCACGCTTTTCAGATTCTGTTAGGGTCCCTGCCATCTGGCTATTACCAGGAGAAAAGTATGTTTAGATGATCTGTGCGTGAACATATGTGCAGAGATCCTCTGATGTCAGTGATTGCCCCAGGTGCTGATTAAGACAGTTTACATGTCAGACCAAGTTATTCTCTGCAAAGTATTCATGTGGTTTTCAAATCATGTGCACTAACACATCCTTGCTGTTAAGTCCGTATAAAGTTTCCAGATAAATAGTGGCTATATGCTGATACTTAGCCTATATTTACTTAAACGTTTGATAGATATTTATGTGCTAACTACAGCAGTAGCTACAAAATCTGAGAATGTACTTTGCAGGAGCCTCTTGCCTCAAATTACAGGAGGTCACAGTCGTACAATGCTGTAACACAGAGTTCCTACAACATCATAGTTAATGTTAAGGTTAATGGTTAATAGGGGGTAGTTATGATGATGTAGTGAAAAAGTAATGGATCCTTCCACCACCACGAATCAGATTGGCAGCTGAGAGCACTTCAGCATGTCATCAAGTTATCATAGATTTCACATTGATCGAGGACAGCTGATAGGCCCTTCCACTGGAAAGCTTGCCATTTTGCCCGGAAAGCATCTGTCCATGGCTGCTGAGAAGCTGCTACTTGTATATTTTGTACCCTGTTCTCTGCTAAGGATTATTAGCATCAGAGTGAGAGTTGCACAATTCAAGCTTCAATATTTGAACTATTGTGTCTCACCAGTTTACCCTCAAATCATTTTTCGGATTAGCTTCTGCAGCAGAGGGTTTCTAGAGCCTGGCTTTGTTAAAGAAGAGCAGCCCTGGAGCACTGCGCTAATGCAACATAGAGCTGTACATGCACAATTTATTAAACAATAACAATATTGATTTTACATTTTAAGAGCATCAGATTAAGCGTTGCCCAGTAAAAAACAATCTGTGACGAGTGTTTATGTCAAACACACAGTGATTCATCTGTCTGTAATTCAGAAACAGTGAATCTTCTGTGTAATGCAACTCTATTTGTAGGGGTCAATTATTTTTATACAATGGGCTTTAGAGCCGGACCGCAGGAGTTCAAAGACAAATACTGATTCCACATTTGAGGATTTAAAAGCCTCATAACAATATTTCAGCCGGATATAAAAGATGTACAACATTTTTTCCTAACATTTGATATGTGTTACAGTCCTCACCAAGATATAACGACATAGCACAGTTTAAAAATGTAGGTTCATCGTCATTATTAATTAGCAAAAGTACAACAAAATTCATTGTGATGAGAGGGTTTCAAGAACTTAAAAATATACAAATTCCATTATAATCTATAACTAATACACATTAAACACATTCACTGTGCACTATCGCTCAACATAATTAGATGTGATTTAAGAGTAGCATGTCCTCCTCTGACGCTTAGTGCATAATTGTCACCTCCATTCCTGAGTGTCTTCTTGCTGGTTGGTATCGTGTCATAAAAAAAAGCGCCTAATATGACAAATACTACACCCCAAAACACAAAGTGAAACCTTCTACTTCCACTTAAGAATTACGCCGGTGTAATGCTGCACGTCATTGTCTGGTTCATTGTTCCCCCTACTGCATTGCATTGTGGGATATCTGTAACATATTGTACTTCGCTGGAAATAGTATGACCTTCATTCACTATTGGTTTCATAACAAGCTTTTGGACAAATTAAAACAATCTCGCATATGTTTATCTAAGTGTAGTCTGACAGAATTCTGTGCCAGTTTGAATTCCAAAGAGCAGCTGAGCCTTACTGGAGATCAGAATCTGTTGTTGTTGCACAACTGGGTGCTTAATCCCCGATAGCACGGGCTATGTTGATTGAATGTAGGTCTACCTCTTGGGTGTAGTAGTGGAACATTTAGTCTACAGTAATTCTTTGCTCGTAAAGCCTCTTAGATGTGTGGTGTCTTTGATTTAATGCTGAAAGAGCATTGAGTAATCCCTGTAGTAATCTGCAGTGAGCTAGCCTCTGCTGATGTTATTCCAGGTTGAAAGTAGGGACAGCTGTATTCGTTGAAGGGTCACACTGCCGGTCCGTGGTCATTCCACACACCCAGAAACCACTTCAGAGACTTTGATGAACCGGTCTCATAACAATTCAGTTTACTTTGAACAGTTTATGTTTTGTCTTTGCTCTGCCAAAGGGAGAGTGTCAGTCACTGGTCTCCTGTATTTTCCTCTATGCACTCGTCTTTATTTTATTATTTATAACCTGTAGACGTAAGGCGCAGAGGGATTTAAGGAAGTAAAAGCAAGAAAGTTTGTAACATTTGAGAAATATGTGACTTCAGCAGCTCTCTGCTTTCCTCTACTGTCAAATATTCTAAAATACTCATGTAAGACGACTGGCGGCTTTCACAGATGTTTTTCTTCATGAAATCTTATTTTAGGAAACCTTTTTGATGACTTTTAAAATCCTGTTTTTTGGGTCCAAACATGCTCTGTCATCAATGTATTGGATATCTCTTGAGTCTCTAAACATTGATACAGCTGTCATGTTAAGCCCAGGCAACGATACACCTCACTATTTCATTCCTTCTCTGTTTCTCTGGCCTGTCTACCTCCGTCCAGTGGACAGCACACGTCCCAGTTGTTTTCCAGATGGTCTGTGATGATTAGGCAGCTATTGGAAGCTGTCACTCTGCTCAAATGCTCTACAGCTGTGAGCACTTGGAGCACCATGTTAAAATGTCCACAGAGGGCTTTGGATCAGTGAACTGCTTCCTGAAACAAATTGTTTCAAATTCGGCCTCTACATTCGTCTTTATCCACATCCCAACAGACAGTCAGTAGACTTTATTTCAATGCTATGTACAAAGACAAACCGGACCTGTTTACATGTTCATCACACCTTCATAAAAAAATGGGAAAAATATTGCACTGTATCCCCTCTGCACTTTTACGGAGCATTGAATAGGGGTAAGTGCTGTATTGATGTTCTGGTTGCTGCCAAGTTTTCACCAGCGGCAGGGGGGGATAACTATCCCATCCTCCTGGTCTCTTGGCTTTGGCATATTCCATTTCCTTCTTTCCCCTGGCAACACTGTCGACACGGTTCCCCCTGCACCCTGCATGTCCCCCAATTGTCTCTTCCCAGCACCGGTCTTTCAAGCTAGACACAATGTATGCTATCAGAAAGACATCTCCTAACCCTAGCCTAATCAGATGCACTCTCTTTTTTCTTTAGTCTCTATGTTATGTCATAACTCTATGAAGGGTTTCCACAGTCGGTACAAATAAACCACAAGCCAAGGTTTAACAGCTTTTCACCACCCCAAGAGACCCACTCTTGTATGCCTGTGTGCAGGCAGTTAAGTGCAAGGCCCATCATGACTTGAGTGCATTGTAAATTTTACTGCTAGACACTTCACATACGTGGTCGTCATGACTGCTTCAAATAGTACCAAGCTCTCAGAGGTGTGTTATGAGTGCTCTCAGAACCGTGAGATTCGACAAAGTGTAGATATTTTAAACATACCAGGAAAAAACGTATAAATTCTGACACAATATCTGCTCACCATGCAGAGCTACTGACTTGGTAAAAGATTTAATTCTCTCAGGGGACAGGGGGGGATACATAGAGAGTAGCAGTGATTGAATATTTATTCCTCAACTGTGGGGTACTCCTCTCCCACGCCGTCAGATCAAGCCGTCAATGCCTGAACAAATATTTGATCTCTGTGCCAAGTTTCTTACAGAATAATGTATACCTGATTTATATTGTACGTGTCTTTCTTATGAGCTTAATGGCATCACTGGAGTTACCAAAAGAATGTGCCTTAGTGGACTTAGAGTCACAGAAGGCATACAAAATGGGTTGTCCCTTGTACAAATTAACAGGAGCTGTTTGTTCAACAAACACAAAACCCTGTTAAAAACAAACTAATGCACCTCACTTGATCTAAATTGGTGCCTTGGAGGCACTGCGTGCTTCCTGCTTCCCGGAGCTCCAGCCGTCTGTTTGAGGTCAAATGGTTCATAGATAACTATTGAGAATAGAATGGATGGGTACTGTATGAAAGCCTTGTTCAAAACTATAACTTGTGATGTTTGTCAGAATCCTAAGTAGCCTGGTTTTTCAGTACTTGGATCTCGCTCCGCTTGTCATAATCAGCTTGTTTCAGCTGAGGTGGTTTGGTTTTCTTAAATGCATTTGACATGGTAAACACAGTTTTACAATATTCACCATTGTAACAAAATATGAGTGTAGGTCCAACAAACATGGTCACTGCATTTATGACCTAATGAAACATCTGCCAAGTCTTTATTTTTGAATGATTGTTTACACTGGTGTTTGTAGTCTCAGCTCTTTCATTGTGCATTTCTACCTTTCACGACACATTACAACACAATGCCTCTACCAATCTGTTATTGCACTCTGCAGTCTGCAGAAATGTCTCACCTTACCAACAGCGTGCTTGTGCATGTGAATGTGATTGTGTATGTGCACACCATGCAGATGGTGGCAGAACTTCAGATATGCATCCAAAATAATAACAGATAGGTGACTATGAATTCTATTTTACAATAAGCTCTGCCGGGATTCCTGTCAAGACCTCCACTTTTCTTCCGCGAACTGCACACACACCTGCATAAATACATCAGCACTTAATGGTTGTTTGGGTGACAGGGGCCAGTTGGCAATTTTTAATACATCACCCAACCTCAGTTCAAATCTTCATAGACTATCTTTAAAGGCAAGTTGCATTGAAATCAATCAGTCCCTTCATACTGAATAACAGTAGCCTTCTTTCAGCTTCAATTAGAGAGTGTGTGAGAGTGTGAGAGATGAGGCCAGTCTGGAGTGAGCCAACCAGGGCTCCATAACAGTAGTAATTGTTGCACCTCTTTGTGATCCATCAGTCTAATCAGCTGTCAGTACTCTGGAAATCTATAGTGTAGTTTAAAAGTCAGCACTACTCACTTAAGGATAAGTGTGGCCTTCCCACCCTGGTGCTGCGATTCACAAACCGATGTGTGCAGGCATTCCTCCCCCATTTTCGGACAAGAGTGAGCCAGCCCACAGTTAGACCCCTGCTGGTGGTTCTGACAAATACACCAGCAACTTTGACGTGATGTTATGATTGCTATGTTTCTGCCTCTGTTAGCCCTCCTTTAGGTAGCAGGGCTTCGTACAAAAACATTTCAAGACAGCGTCCTTGTGTGACAGCTTTATTACAGCCTGCCGCTGGACTAATGATGGTTCTCATTAGTGTGTGGGTGGCTGGTATCGTGTATGTCTGCTGGCCTGATGGTTTATACACCAAAATGGTACAGAGATGAGCCCTGAATTAGATCTGAATTGTTATATCACATAAAGATCTCTGTGTGGATCAGTGTGAGAAAATATTAAGGCATTTTTTACATTCTTGTGAAACTATTTTTGGAAAAGTACATACAATTGTTGTCAATGTGTTGGTGGACTGAGACTCCTTCAGTGTTTCAATGGTTTATATCAACTGTGGACGGAAAGATCATCGGAAGTCTTCGATTTGCCTCTTTGCCTCTTTGTTGTCATTGTTTATTTATGGAGGAGGGAGGCTCATTAGTCATTCAGTGTGACATTGTAAATGTGTACACAAGAATTTTGCTCTTTGACAAGAACTGAAGCACAACTGAAGCTGGCTCACAGCCAAGATAAAAATTGGCTTTTCTTCCTACATTCAAAGTGAGCGTTCTCAGAAATATGTCTCATATTTTACAGGGCCTAGCTGGGACAGAGTGTAACAAGAACGATTGTTGTTATTGATTGATCTTTAATCCCATGAAACTAATTTACATAATGAAGACAGATAGATTTTTTTTTCTGATTACTTAATTCTGAACAGGCTTTTCTGGTTATAGTTGGGTTTGGCTATTAACTGATACGCCCGACAAAAAAAGACCGATTGCCAAGAACCTGTAATGCAACGCTATGGAACTAAGAAGTAAGCAAGACAGGTTGGGCAGGAAAAAGTTACTAAAAGCTAAGTACATTTTCACAGTGTTAAGATGATTTTCATTCCTTGTTGTGTTCTTTTAGTTTAATCAACATTACAATAGATTAGCAACTGTTAAAAATATTGGGGTCCTCTCGGGAACAGTGGAAGTGGAGTGGGCAGGGCGCCGCAGCACCCCCGACAGGTGGGAGTTACAAGTTTCTTTAGAAAAATCTGATTTTTGAGTGAAGCATTTGAAACTGATTAATGTTAGCACTATAAAAAAGCCTTCACGTTAAAGGGTTGAAATCAAGGACTGTATATATCATGGACAACACGCCTCCTCCCACTGTAAGAAAGCAAAGCCAAAATGTCCTGGACACTGGCACTGACAGTTCGTGCTGGTGTCACTATATGGAACCAGAATCTGCACAAAGTGCACATTAGTGTTCAGGAAAGGGAGCCACAGTATTAAGGTCCTGCCCACCTCAATCACAAGCTATCGATTTACTGCTGTTTTTTTGTGGTTTGAAACAGAAATCCATTGTTATGGAGCCCCAGCGTTACATCTCCTCTTGACTCAATTCCCAAACAGAAGTCCGTAAATGCCTCTGCTGTTACTTTAACTTCACTAAGAGCAGCTGTCAAATATGACACTAATTAAAATCAAACTTATCCAAAAAATTAACACTTGCCTCACTGGAACATATGTCTGAAAAAACAATGTAAAAGGACAGAAACCTTATTTGAGAAAAAATTTGTCTCGCATGCACTTTTTTTAGTTTTGCCCATGTCCCTATCACTAACAGTGATTTATGACCTATACTGCAACCATCCACCAGGAGGGCATTTTTTGGGAGCCGTTTATCTATCTATCCGTATTTTATGTCTAGAATTGAAATCCACCACTGATATTTTTTAGTGTTTAATATCTTTCCGTTTTTATGCACAATTGATGGCGACACCCTGTTCACATTCTCGTGAATGAACACTTTTACAGTCGAGACTTTGAACTGTTTGTTTTAGGCCTCTGTCCACACACACACACACACACATACTCATGCACAGAGGTGTTGTTTACATTCCGCCTTTGCTAAACTGGTAACCATGTGTGATGTGATCCACTCGGTTACAGTGGGACTCACCAACTCTGCACCCTGCTGCTTTCCTGGATTGAAAGCCCCAGATTGGGGATCCTACTAGTTGAATGTTGAATGTGGGAAAAAAAAGCTTATATGTCTTGGCCATTCACGCACACAAGAAAAGAAAAACAAGCCTATGTATTTCATCATTTGAAGCCTTTATCAGGGCAAGTACATATTATATGGTCCTACATCTAGCTGCATTTACTTTATTGAAAAGTAAGCTGAAGATGATTCTGATTAGCCGTGAGTCATGGAAGCCAGCCAGCCCTGGTTGCATGTTGGAACGATCCATGCCCCAGACTCCTGTGGTACTGTGAATGTGTGAGACAAGGGTTTCTCTGCATCCCCCGCAGTGATCTCAACCTTGAATCCCATGTAAGGAATCAAGCATAGTTTCTAATTTGGACTTGGCTATAATGCATTTTTTGACGTGTTATTATTTTTCTAACACTGCAGAAATACTCCAGAAAAGATGGTTCGTATTGACATTTTGTTTATTCCTTTGGTTTTTGCAAGACATGCTTATATTGAGAATATGTAGGCTGCTAGCATGGCTGTCGTCTTCCAGTGTTAAACATGTTCAACACTGTAATAAGTCAGACTCATCCTGCTCCTATAATCCATGGAATGCCACAGGAAAGGTGTACACCGATTACAGTTATTTAAAATTTGACGTGTGACTTTGCTGCAGTAAGCACATGCAGCCGAAATTGCCGGCTTGACTGGATTAAAATATCATTTGCTAAGCTACAGCTCGTGACTAATCATTTAAAACTGCATGTAGGTGTTTCCCATTACACACTCCCATTTTCTTCACTGGGAAAGCTTTATTGTAAATAAACGGGGAACTGCTCTAACTGTTACGTTTGCTCCTAAAGCATTGTGACATGTTGAAACCTCCATTAAAATAAAATACTTCCTCTTCCTCTTCAGCAGTATTTCGTACCAATGATACCTGGGGCTCCCTTTTGTTGCTGTGCCCTTTTAAGCTGAAAGTGGTGAAAAGCCTGATTCCTTTATGACATAAGCAGATGTACTGTGATGTGTTATGTCTGCCTGTGGGGTTAAAGAGATACAGCACAGTGACAAATCAGACCTCTTGAGTTCGTTAACATCTGTGCAATCTGTCAGCCCTGGCCACAGATGAGATCTGGGGTAGGGAGGGCCAAAAATAGTAGCTGTCAATGGCAGTACTTTTCATGGCAGAGTGAGTAGTGGAGCACAGTACCTGGTTATGTCCGTATGTGCTGTATATGATGCTTTTGAAGCATCTGGAAAGGATGCCCGCCTCCAATTTTCCTTTTGGGTTTTACTTATAAACAGCTGATTGGGAGGAGACCTGGGCAAAAACCTGTGACTCTGTGGAAAAGCACACGTTAAAGTTTGCTTGGGGCAACTAGGAACCTGTTGCTGAAAACAATGTGATTTCCCTGCACCAGGAATTACGCTTATTTCTAATTGCTTGTATTTGGCCGTCCCCATGAAAGCTAGTTTCAGAAAATGACAATGCTGGACTGCGTGTGTGGTGGTCTCAGTGACATATGCACTTGTTTTATTTCCCTGCAGCTCTGCCTTTAGCAGAAAGAGCTGCACCTCGATGCGCAGTGTTGAGAGATGAAAGCTTCTTTGATCTGAATTATTTTGAGGTTCCCTCGTTTGATTGAAGTTATTTTCTACAATTGAATGTAGGTTATTCTTTGATCAGTGTTTAGTTTTTTGACATTGTCCGATAGAGTTTTAAACATTTGTCTATTCTTTGATCTAAATAATCTCAGTGCTTCTGTGGGAGTTGAGAATGCATGAGGGAGAAAAAACGTGTCTGCTTGTAAGTTTCTTCTCCTAAAAATAGACTAATGCTACAGAGAAGCAGTTCTGCTTTCCTTCTGTGTGATTTCTTTGTTGACTGTGCCTGGATTTGTGTCTCCATGCAACTGTAACAGTAGCTGATTGAAAATGCTGCTGAAATGCTGAAATAAGCATTGAGATCTAGACCAGATGTCAGCCTGCATGCTGTTATCGATTTTGCTTTCCAAGAGTAATTGCAGATTCTCTACAACAGATGGCATCAAAGAAACATCATTTCCTGCAAGGGCCATTCATAGAAACATCATATTTTAACATGACAATTGTGATATTGTAGCTCCGATTGAATGAGTATCCCCTATTAGTACCTCATCTACTGAAAATTTTTGTTTCACTGTGCAGACGGATATTTATTTATTAGTTCAAATACATGTTTCATTTATAGAGTGCCAACAATACCAAACTGTCCACCCACGGGCAAGCACTTGGTGACATGAATCATAATCATTAGTCTCTTTATAATTTAGAGTTAAAGGTGCGGCCTTTGACACAATCCTTTAAAACAGGATTGTGTCACTTCACATTTACTGTAGTTTGGAAGCTAATCATGGTGCAGTGTGAAATTTACATACTTGTGTACATACACTGATAATGCACCTGTCAGTGCAGCAGAAGATTTAATAGTCCTGTAGAAGTAGAAGGATTTTAATTTCTTGCAGACGGTACTGGTAAGATGGAAATTGATATATCAGTGGATTTATTTTGAATCTTAAGAAACGCTGGTAGATTTAACATTGACTCATAATCCTGTTTATCAGTGTTTGTCAGCAGTTCTAGAACTGATTGTTAGTGGATTCAGTAGGAAGTGAATGTAATGAGTTGTCGTCTTGCACAGCTTTATATAGATAGATTGAACAAGTTTTGTTTGACACTTTATATGGATATTAAGTGTAATGACTTCTGGTCGCCACTGGGAGGCAGTGCTGCAATTAGTTTATATCCTCCAACAGCTCAACTGATTAAAATTATAATCCAGGAAACAGTCCATTTGAATTATTACAGTACAGAAAACCTAATGAATGATATTTTTTAAATGAATATGTGTGTGTGTGTGTGTGTGTGTGTGTGTGTGTGTGTGTGTGTGTGTGTGTGTGTGTGTGTGTGTGTGTGTGTGTGTGTGTGTGTGTGTGTGTGTGCGTGTGTGTGTGTCTGTATGTGTGAGTGTGTGTGTGTGTGTCAGTCTGTGTGTCTGTGTGTCTGTCTGTGTATGTGTGTGTGTGTCTGTCTGTGTGTGTGTGTTTTGTATGCAGGCTTGGACAGTGGCTGAGGGGACTGATTAGCAACAACATCTTGTGCCAGGCTTCTTCTCAGCTGTGCTGATTTCACCGAACCCTCCGTATTCATGAAAGCGCGGAGCAA
>CAAKHC010001976.1:5622-18040 GCA_901007825.1 Macroramphosus scolopax | reverse complement strand
ACACACACTGTACACACTGTACACACACTGTACGTACACACACTGTACACACACTGTACGTACACACACTGTACACACACGTACGTACACACACTGTACACACACTGTACACACTGTACACACTGTACACACACTGTACACACACACACTGTACACACACTGTACATACACACACTGTACACACACTGTACATACACACACTGTACACACTGTACATGCACTGTACACACCCCTATACACACACTGTACACACACTATACACACACTATACACATACTGTACACACCGTACACACTATACACACAATGTACAACCCGTACACACACTGTACACACACACTGTACACACACTGTACACACACTATACACATACTGTACACACCGTACACACACTATACACACACTGTACAACCTGTACACACACTGTACACACACACTGTACACATACTGTACACACACTGTACACCCCGTACACATACTGTAAACACACTGTATGTACACACACTGTACACACACACACTATACACACTATAAACACTGTAAACACACTGTACACACACACTATAAACACCGTAAACACACTATACACACACTATAAACACCATACACACACACACACACACACACACACACACCGTACACACAGTATACACACACAATAAACACCGTACACACACTATACATACACTATAAACACACACTATAAATACTGTAAACACACTATGCACACACTATACACACCGTACACACACTATGCACACACTATACACACACCTCACATCCAGCAGGCGTCTTGCTCTGAAATCTCTCGGAAGTGAATTCATCTCTCAACGTCTCCAAGAGATATTAAACTTTACACTTGATGCAGCAGATTTAAATATTAACCTCCATAAGTTCATTTAGGTTTCTGACTCTGACTTCAGTGACTCAGACTGACTCATAACGGGAGAAGGAGAAGTGGACGTCACTTCAGCTTTTGGTCGTTATATATAATCTGAGATCTGTTTTTCATTCGTGTTTAGTTTTTTAAGTGTTATATTTTACAATCTGAAAGACAGTTTGAAATAATCTGACATATTGCTCCCTTACAAATGATCAAATGTCAAATTAAAACAACACTTTGTTCCTTTCTGTGGCATCAACAACATATCACACCAGTGGTCAGTATAGACAAGGTCCTCCATCAGCTGAGAGTCAGGCAGTAATAGAGAACCTCCTCAGGTAAAGACAACATATCACTCTGGTCTCTAACCACTCGCTCTCTCTCCTCACGGAACCTCGTAGAACTCGGCCACCAACATCAGCGGGATTCTCTAACCATGTTGACTCTGATTGAAGGAAGTGGTTAGTGAACGGCTGTGGTGATCTGGCCGGGTTAAAAGAGAAACAACGTTCTGCTTTACTCTCAACATAACTCCAACTAATCTCTCTTTGATGTCATATATATATATAGAATAATAATAATATAGTATAAAAGCACAGCAGGATAAAAGCAAGAACAATCAGTCAATAAGCCTGCATGTACACATGACTAACAGAATGGGTTCATCTCTGTAGAGATCTTTTCTCTAAAGCTGTTGGACACACAGAGAAACCGTCTTTGATGCAGTCGATTGCTCAGAGACGTCTTTACCCTTCACAGCACTCTTCTTCAATATTGGACTGATTCCAATCATTTTCAGACCCAAGAAGATGGGAAAAGGTTTAAAAATACTCGGATTAACCTTTAATACAACCATCGTTTTTAATCCTGTTTTAGGATTTGCTGCAAATCCAAACCCTCTAAAAAAACTAGTATGATGTGGAGATGCTCAGTCTGTTGTCTGCTCTGCAACATGGGACACGATCTGGACACTGACAGCCAGAGATCCAATCAACAGCAGAAGACAAAACAACCATGTGGAGCTCACACGTCTTCCTGTCCTGTCTGAAAATCACAAGAGTCTGTCGGCAGAACAGGGAACAAGAATATTATACAGTCAGAGTAGAATTACTGCTGTTAATGTGCCAGGTGGAATCTGGAGAGGCTCGTCGTCACTCGTGAAGGTTTTCTTTCCTTCCGAATCATTTTATGGACGACACGCCAAACCTGCCTAAAGATGGCAGAAATATCTCCTTAGTATCATGTATATATTTATATATATCATATATTATGCATTATATTTATTTTTTACATGTCGACTATGTTTCCAAATATAGAAATATAGATCTACCATCATGAAGACCAGTTGGTTTTTACAAGTCTTAATTCTTATTTTCTTTGTTATAAGACCGAGAAATACAGTTTGGAATCACATCTGATGAAGCTTAAATATCAACAACGTCTGATTACGTCGCTCAGAAACATGCAGTTAGTCTCACTTATCATCATGAAGGATGTAATGTGATCAGAAGTGGAGGACCAACACTGTGAGTGAATGTGCATCATTGAATTGGTGGTCTCACCGGATCAGGTCCAGCAGAGCATCAGCAGAACTCATGATGGGCTTGGCGCTGTCCTCCGAGTCCTCCTTTTGTGCTGCACCGCCAGGGTGGATGATGGACACCATGATGATCCCCACTATCACAGCCACAAAGGTGGTCCACAGGTAATAAGACACTGTTATCAGACCGAGCCGACTGGAACACTTGGCGTCGAGGGCTGCCAGTCCGGACATCAAACTGGAAGAGGAAACACAAATTTAAAAACTTTGACAAACTACTGTGAGAGAAAAAGTTATTTGGTATTGCAAAGAAAACATTTGCTCACAAACCCGCACATTCATGTTTATTATGTAGATATTCTCCACTAGGGGGAGCTGTTCTGGGAACAGTGTAAGTGATGGTGCTGAGGGGGCTGCAGACACTTTTGTGTAAATTATAAACGTTTTATACATGCATTCTTCTACTATTCGACTGGAGCATTTTAGTACAAGTAGTCTGTAAAACATGGTTGTTTGTTAGATAAGGGAAAGTCAACATGATAATTGAAAGGTTTTAGGAGACAACGTTGAGGCGGAGAACGACAGGACATTTACTGCTGATGGTCAGGCTCTCTTTGGTTAGTTATGCACCTTAATTCCGTGTCTCAATGATTACAGAGTATATGAATTGATTATTTATTTATTAGGTTGTTTCTGTCACAGATTTGTTAGTTGCATGCTTTGACAGCTGTTTCCATCATTCTCCCCCGACCCTCCACCATCTGTCGTCAGCTGGAAGCCCTCCCTCACTCTGTCATTCCCCATCACTCACAATAAAGTCCAGCATTAGTCATCTAACCACCAAGCAAGTGTTCTGCATCTTCACCTGTTTAACTAAAAATAATGTTGTCGGCCATTGAAAAATTATTCTAAAGTCCTGCATGTTGGTTAATATTTAATGTGTTTTCACTAATTTGTTTAACCGAAACACTGCAACTCTCCAGACATTTATAATATTGAAGTCAATTCACCTTCCCAACAAATGTTGGTACTGCAGTCATACACAGCATGCTCCAACAGACCCTGAATGCTCTTTATCAACATGAATTGTGCAATTTGCAGATTTCTGTAACCATTTGCACAACAGCGTTTTTCCCCTGGACTTGGTCAGCACCTCACTGTTTGTACAGACTCAAAGTATGCATCATCTCACACGGCTATAAAACATCAGAGATCCAGCGGGTCTGTTTGGGCAGCATTGAACACTTGTCTGCATGTGAAAAACACTCAGCCTGTAACTAACAGTGACTACTGGCCCATAGACAACAGTTCAATCATGGCCAGGCTGGCATTATGTGGGGGTTAGTGATGATGGATTTCCCCTGTAGATGTAAGGATCAATGCTTAATCCCCCGCTTTCAGTCAGTAACAGAACGGCAACACGCGCACACACACACACACACACACACACACACACACACACACACACACACACACGCACGCACACACACACACACACACACACAAGCACACACTAAGCAGTATCTGTATATGGTTGACAGTCCATATCTGTTAATTCAAAGTCATCAAGATGTGCTGATAATCTGAGTTCAGGGTAAATATATTATATTACAGTATTAACTACCAGCCTGACACCTCGGTGTGTTCAAACAATTCTGCAGTTTAACATCATATCACGTTGATGAAATGGTAACAGTTGGAGTTTATTCAATTTGAAGTTAAATATATAAATAACTACATGGATCCATCCACTGACAACATACAGAGACATCCCATGAAAACAGTTTCATTCACACTTCCCTGAGGGGAAGAGGGAGAGGAAGAGGGAGGGGGGGTCGATGGCTGCCGTGGCGTTGTTAAAGAGACCAACGCAAGTGTTAGGAGATCATTCTGGTTTCTTCTTTACCACTGCTCAGCCCAGTTACAGAGTCGTGTCTGCACAGACGGTGTACACCAGCAAAGACCTCCTTGATAGCTCAATGATGATTCTCTGCATTGTCCTCTGACATGTGGAACATGAAGCCTCGCACGTTCAGTCTGATTGGCTGTCAGATGATGTGACCGCACCTGACTCCACCATCCACTAGAATCTGAGTGATTACTGAAAACATGTATTGACAGTTATCTTTATAGTTATAGTTAGTAGGCTGTTATGGACGAGGATTCATTGTACGGTGGATAATCTGACTCTGACATTCAGACGTATTCATCCAGATGGACGAATGCAGCAGAAGAGGCTGAGGCTGCAGTTGCAAGTAGCCTTGCAGAAGACGATCACAGTGGACCATCCAGAACCTGCTGCAGAGAGCAGCCAGTGACTGCTGGTGAGCACAGGAATGAAGTCATTCTGCTGCAATGAATTTCAGTACGAGACGTTTTTTGGCTTCTGTTGCAGCCTGTGAAACGTCATCCCTGACAGAGTGTGTGTGTGTTACGATGCATGGAAGTTTTAATCCTCTCTTTGACACAGAAATGGCTGGATGATAAACTGAAGGAGACAGCCAGGACCAGGGGGATGCGTGAGTAACGATTACTTGTGATCTCAGTTTAAGTGAACGTCAGTACCTGGACACGACCAGCGGGAGGATCAGCATCTTCAGCATCCTCATCAGCAGCTCCCCAGGAAACTGGAAGTACTTCACCTCCTGTCAAGGAAACAAAAGACATGATGGTCGCAGGTTACAGGAGGAAGAGCGTTAGACAGTTGGTGAAAATGGACATCAGGTTGGGTTAAACTTAACGAATGGGACCGACAGTTTAACATGAAAGATTCGTATGACTGATCATAGGAGGAGTCCGTCTGTGGACGTACACAACTAAAGTCACTCAGTTCAAAGGATGAAAATTGGGCACCGGACTTTCCACCCGAGTAGTAGTATATATTTATATGCTGTATATATATAACACATATTTGTAACAGTATTTTATATATATATATATATAAAATAATAAAATATTATATTTATTCGAAATTTAAAAGCGTGGCTAGTTTATCAGCAGGAATCTTCTTCACATCGTCTCTCCGTCTTTGTATACTGAGTTTAGTTTCTAGCAGGTCAGAAAGTAACAAGTGTAAATCGATTTGAGAGGAAGACGAGGGCCTCCGTGAAGTTCCTCAAATAACACAGACGTGTATCCAAGCTGTAGATTTTTGGCTGCAGTCTGAGGATCTCACAGGGTTTCTGTGTATTTGTGTCCGCAGGCTGAACGCTGGCCGGTGTCCAGGTCAGCAGTGGACAGCTGTTCCCTATCAGCTGCTGAATCAACATCAGCCAGACTTCTTCTCCCCGCTGTGAAAATCAGCTGGGCAGCGTATCAAGAGTTTAAAAAAAGCTTCTCTCCTCCCAAGTCTTCACTGTGGTCAGGTAGTGGATGAAGGGAGCTGCAGGAGGAGTTGGAAGATCTTTCACTTTCGTATAATTGTCCGTCATGAACTTGTCAACAGATCCCGGTAGAATGAAATATGGTTACATGAAGACTGAATACCAAGGTATAAATGTATTTAATATCTGGATACTCAGTATTCAACTAGCATGATTTGATTTCTCAGTGAAGGGCAGGAGAAGCAGAATAATTATGTCTGTTTAATAATCAATAAAGGTTCAAGTTGTAAGTCGTCTGAACAAGCTGGTGTTTCAAACATCACACTCTTATCCTATCAGGACAGTCGGAGCATCCTGAGGTACAGCTGAGGCTCGACAGGGACTCGCTGTCCCCCTCTGAAGGAACAAAGTGGTGCGACAAGACAAACTAACTTGTTCAGGAACTTACAAATGGTCCCTTTAATGATTTCAGTGTTTCAGTTGACGCTGTCTGTTTTATGTGACTTTGAACATTTTAGATTCATTAATTCTGTGTGCAAAAATCTAAATTAGTTCAAATATTCAACAACTTAATTAATGTTATTTGGTTGTATTAAAGGTTTTGTGAAAATATAAAATTCAAAACACCAAAACGTCGTCATCAACCACGAACGTGGCTTTAAAGAAAAAAGGTCTGTGGCAGAATTTGTACCAGCGACATCATAGTATTAAACCACAACAATGACTCCTGGAGATCCCCTAAATATCAAAACATAGAAATAAAAACAATGTTTGAAATCACTAACTAGGCAGTCGACCTGCTATCAATATGTCCACGAACCGTCTCGATCTTCAGGTAGTTTAGAAATGTTTTTCTAACCTGAGCAGTGATGCCTGCTGAACCCCAAACCGTGTTCCTTCCAAAACCCCAACCAGGAGTTTTAGAAGGCGGCAACTAACCCAAACATTTGTGACAGATGTGATATGTAAACATCTATTCAACACGTCTTTAACATGTTTTTCATGTTGTTGTCTCGTCTTCTACTGACGGCCAGTAGTAGTCTTTCTACCGTGACCAGAAGTTCTCCGACTAGTTCGTTACTGTAACCAAGACAAAGAGGCTCCACTGAGAAAGTAATCATCATGCAAAACATGGTGTTTCCCTAAATCCGACCAAGGTGTCACTGTGACTGGCTGCAGCCGGGACAGGGACAGCTTGATTGGACGACTTTAGAATGGTCAAACTTGTTGGTACAGTCAGAAAAAGGGGGTGTAACTTTAGAAATACACAGAATAAAACTATTAAAATATTCAACAACTGAGCGTCTCCCTAAACCGTTCAATAGGTCTACAGCTCTGAGAGCTCTGAGGGCTCTGAGGGCTCTGAGGGCTTCGATGGCTCTGAGGGCTCCGAGGGCTCTGACGGCTCTGAGAGCTCTGGAGCCTAACTACTTCTGTGAATATGTATGTTTTCCTGTCCCATCATAGTATCAAGTCATTGATAATAAGTCAGTCAAGTCAGTTGCAAGTCTTCTTTAATCGGTTCTGTATATACACAGCTGAGGAGGGATGAGCAAGAGGAACTACCACAGCTGATCGGTTGAGGGAACAGCTATATGTCTCACGATGAGGAAACATATCAAAGTTATGGTTTGTATGATGGAAGTGTGATGTTAGGCATGTGAAGGGAGATGGGAGGACGGTGGATTGAGGCGCTGCTGGGTGAGGCAGGGGCATAATGACAGCTAAAGAGCTTTTCTGTTGGGCATTAAGCAGAGAGAGCTTAGTTTGCTGTATAAGAGCAGGATCAGCAATCACAGAGCCTGCAGCCAACAAAAAAGAGAAGGTTTGTCTCTGCTATGCTCATCTGGCACTCGATGGGAGTGTACTTGCCTGTGTGTCTATGAGTGAGTTTCTCATGTTGGAGGGGGCTGTCGCTGTTTCTAAAGGTCAACAGGCCGGCCAGGTGAGACACAATGAAGCACCAGAAGGTACCGAGCAGCATCGGCGGTCTGTTCTCCCACCAGGTCGTGGTGTTTTGTCAAGGCCCTTGGTGTGTGATACCGATACAAGTCAACCTTTTGCTACTTTAATGAGATGTTGTGGGCTGTCCATTAACTCCAATTAAAATCCCTGATAATAGTATGAGACGCTCATAGCAAGGGTCAGTGGTGCATGCGTTACCCCAACAAAAGTTTATATTTTAACCCCAACTATCCCAAACCATCCCTAACCAGCTCGCCAGCATCATGTTGATATTCTATAAAATATATAAGGTTTTAGGATGGTTATTTATGGCCACATTCACTGTTTATAATGTCCAATCATTGTATGCGAGACACTCGTGGTTGCAAACGTCTCCTGCTAGAAAGTACCGTGTGGGTTGGGCACGTCCAACACGCCAACCTGCCTCGTTACGCAGCGCGTCAAAGGCCGAGTGCATCAGGGATGAGCCGGAATACGTACATGAATTCATTTGAAAAGTGGAAATGTTCACAACCGTTGGATGGACGGCAAGATTTCTTACTAAACTAAGGTAGGCAGCACTTGGCTGGCTGAAGTCGGCCCCACGACACGTCAAACATTAACACAGCAAGGACATGCTTATTATTCCTTTTTGCAATTGAGATTTAGACAGAAAGCAATGATTGTATCTACCAACAATACTGCAATCATGTATTTGGTTCTTTAGTTTATCATCAAGGAAAAAGGATTGTTGCCCCCCCGTCTCTTTCTCAGGCTGGTTGGCTTCATAGTTGTGGGGCTCTGAAATATGTAATACACCTAATAAGAAACCATTTTTATTTAAAATAACTACACACAATAACCGAGTAGAACACTGATAGGAAGGTCAGGGACAAGAGACCCCCCAGCAAGAGCAGACTGACTGCAGATGTACAAACCAGTTCAAATAAGAAAACTGGAAGCTAGACAATGATATGCAGAAGAAAAAGTAAAAGGAGTTAAAAATTGGGTTTCTTTGCAGGGTGAACAAATAAGACCTATGGACCTAAACTGGACCTAAACTGGGGGGTCATTGCAAACTGAAGCATTAAGGTTCACGAGAGAGAGAGAGAGAGAGAGAGAGAGAGAGAGAGAGAGAGAGAGAGAGAGAGAGAGAGAGAGAGAGAGAGTTTAAGAATGAACAGAAGGAAAGGACATCGGATTGACCACCAGTAGATCAAATACAACACAGTAACATAACAATAAATCTCGTTTTTGCATGATATTTTGTGTTTGATTTTGTTTGGTTTTTCGGTTGTTGGGTTGTTACAAAGACAAGCTGACTGGACGAACATTCTGTGTTAGTGGCGACCGCATTGATTTGTTAAAAAACGATAGTGGCGATGACCTGACCGCAGTCTTTTCACTGCATCTAGATAGAAAACATCCTCTGCTCCTCATCACAGCTGTTAATAGACCTTATATCTGTGCTTTCTTCTTACTAACCTCACATATAGCTGGTGAGCTTCACTCTGTCCATAAGACCTTCTAATGTCAGACACCATGTTGAGTTAACCCAGCATGGGTCACGTCCGCCACGTAGCTCCTCCCCCTTCCTGGTCTACATGTGCCGAAATGCACTTTAACTTATAGTTTATTTCTTCCCAGTAGTTTGTAGTTGGTAGATTGAGGCGGGTTTACAGTAGTGCTATTAATTGTTAATGATATTTCCAGCTTTAATAAACTCTGCTATACTTTTAAAGAGAAGCTGTTCTGCTATTGTTTGTACTTCGGGCTGTCTGAGAGAGTCGGTGTATCTCACATGTGACAGTGGTGCCCCGCTGCTATCAACAATAATTCATATTGTTTATTGATAATTAATAATCTATTTATTGTTACTGATAACCATCTTACTCCAGCAGCTGAGAAAAATAGAGCCATGTGTAAATCTGTAGTCTCAATTTACAAATCCACACGCAGGGCTTATGAAGCTTGTCGGATTCATAATCCATGTCCATCATTTTGTACACTGACGGCAGCCTGAGCATCCCGTTCTCTATTGTTTCCGTTCACTGACTGCCCTCTCTTGTTCACGATAAAACTTTGTTATAAAATCTTGTAAAAAGAGAGAGCAGAATGACTCATGGCTCTTCTTTTTCATCCGACCCCAGTGGGCTTTATGAAGAAAAGAGTGCGGCCATGACCACCTCAGAATGTGGTCGGACTGATCAGGACTCAATGTCCTCAAGGGTCTACGGCGCATCCGCATATGTTCTACAAGCTGTTCACATTGTACCCAAGTGACACAACGTACGTAAACAAGCTCGAAATGCACTGTGACATTGCAGACCTCTGCTAACGTCAGCAGCTCAGCAGCCCTTCTGTCATCTGCAACGCCACAAGTACAACTGAAACACACCGCATATATCCGGATGCCTTCGCTAAAGCATTAGAAATGTGAAATGATCTGTGTGAACTGAATGTTCTGCTTTGTCTAAGTGCAGTAGATAAAGTATATGCTGAATATGAAGTACAAACAGAAGATGCAGGAGAAGCAGAAGAGGAAGGAGAGGCAGTAGATGCTTTAGATGCAGTAGAGGCACTATATTCAGCAGTGGCAGTAGATGAAGTATTTGCAGCAGATTATGTAGAGGCAGTGGAGGAAGTAGATGCAATAATTGAAGTATATGCAGTAGAAAAAGTAGATGCAGTAAATGCAGTAGAGGCAGTAGATTCAGTAAAGGCAGTAGATGCAGTAGATTCAGTAGATGTATTAGATGAAGTAGAGGCAGTAGATGCCATAGAGCCAGTGGATGCAGTAGATACAGTTGCGGTAGTTGAGGCAGTAGATGCAGTAGATGTATTAGATGAAGTAGAGGCAGTAAATGCAGTAGATGTATTAGATGAAGTAGAGGCAGTAGATGTTTAAAAACAGAACTGAATGGAGTTGTAAAGAAGAGACGAGGAACTGAGAGGAAAACTCACAAAGGTAAAGGACGCATACAAGAGAGCTGGAATCACCATGAACCGGGGGGGCCGTAGATAACATGACATGTATGCCAAGTAAGCATGATTAGGAATTTCCTGGCTTCTGCAAGTTAAGGAAACACAGATTTGACTCCATTGTGATCCTGCTGGAGTCAGTAACTGACAGAGTGGAAATCTCTGGGTGAGTGGCCAACAACTGTCAAAGCCTAAACCACCAGCATTGATCAGAGCTGATATTCTGAGGACATGAGGGGCTAGTCCCAGTGAAGAATGGTCATTTTTCCAGCATTCCCTTGACCTATTCACTGTCCCCACAGCCAGGAAATCTCTCACTTTTCCCTCTCGCTAAGAAACCTTTGGGCCGAATGCTCCTCCCTCTGTATTGATGATGCTACTGAAGAGAATCATATGCTCCCTCAGTCTATAGGATGAACGACCTGTACTAGCCCGCGCACAAGCGAGAGTGCAGCACTGAAGGCCGTTGCTAACCCATGCTGGAGTCCGGCTGCTGATCAAAGACTTCTCCTCTGCATTCAATACAACACAGACGTGGATGGTGCTCTCCGAAATACAGTTAGAGATTAACCCATATTACATCCATTGCTATTGCTCCTTCCTCATCAGCGGGTAACAGCTGGTGAGGGTCACTCACACCTGCCCCCTGAATACAACTAGCTATGACACTCCAATAGGATGTGTCAGATCATCACTGCTATTCACCCTTTACAGATAACGACTGTGTTACCAGGCAGACATTTACCTGGACAGTGTCAACAGATCGGTTCAATGATGTCATCATAACAAAACAAAGGGCCGTACAGCACATCGTTCTGGACCTGCCATTAATATGCAATATGGTACAATAGAGGATTTACTTGTCAAGGATACTCGGGTTCTTCGGAGCCTGTAAAGAAATCCTCATGCTGTTCTTCTGCTCCACCAAGCAGAGCATCCTGCAGCCAAGGCTCAGTCTGCTTCAGTGGCCTCTCAGCCGGTCTGAAGGCCAGGATTCGATGTACAAAGACGCCCTGCATCCTTCTTGTAAGTCACAGCTCTCTGCTGGTTCTGTGTGCTGGGCCTAAAGGTTGGTTGAGCAAGCAGCGACTGGAGGAAGAAGATTAATGGCTGATCCACATTACCACCACCATACATTAACCCTTTGCTCTGCAGGGTCATTAGATTGTAGGGTGATGCTGTTTGGTCCCTGGGCCTCTCCTGTACACACAACACACCGATGCTTCGGGGTTGAAGAGTTTCCAAGCCTTTCTACATCTATGAAGTTGGTGAAATAATGTAAACAATCTAATTTACCATGTAATCACACAGTTGTTTCACTCACTGCACTCGTCTCTTTGAATGATCAATGTGCTGCTGAAGGTGTGATACTGCCTCCTCCTCCTCATACTGGGATCCAGATTTATGTCACAGACATTCCTTTGCAACCAATATGTTCTAGTTTGGAAACTGTTCAGCATGTTAACTTCAGACTGGATAACTTACATTTTAATATCTTTTTCTTTTTTTATTTGGGGATAATCTCTTAATTTATTGCTGCTGCAATGGTCTAATTTTTGGTCGGATGAGTTAATTAATCTTGTATGGATTAACTAATGCTGGACATGCATTCACACACACACACACACACACACACACACACACACACACACACACACACAGAGAGGCTGCAGACACACAAAGAGGCTGCAGACACACACACAGAGGCTGAAGACACACACACAGAGGCTGAAGACAAACACACAGA
>CAAKHC010001974.1:17504-31374 GCA_901007825.1 Macroramphosus scolopax | reverse complement strand
GACTGCCCAGCACACATCTGCTCCATAGGAACACTGTCATGCCCAGTAGAACACAACATCTGCTCCATAGGAACACTGTCATGCCCAGTAGAACACAACATCTGCTCCATAGGAACACTGTCATGCCCAGTAGAACACAACATCTGCTCCATAGGAACACTGTCATGTCTAATAACACACATCTGCTCCATAGGAACACTTTCATGCCCAGTGGAACACAACATCTGCTCCATAGGAACACTGTCATGCCCAGTAGAACACAACTACTCCATAGGAACACTGTCATGCCTAATAACACACATCTGCTCCATAGGAACACTGTCATGTCTAATAACACAACATCTGCTCCATAGGAACACTGTCATGCCCAGTGGAACACAACATCTGCTCCATAGGAACACTGTCATGCGCAGTAGAACACAACATCTGCTCCATAGGAACACTGTCATGCCCAATAACACACAACATCTGCTCCATAGGAACACTGTCCTGCCCAGTGGAACACATCTGCTCCATAGGAACACTGTCATGCCCAGTAGAACACAACATCTGCTCCATAGGAACACTGTCATGCCCAGTAGAACACAACATCTGCTCCATAGGAACACTGTCATGCCCAATAACACACATCTGCTCCATAGGAACACTGTCATGCCCAGTAGAACACAACATCTGCTCCATAGGAACACTGTCCTGCCCAGTGGAACACATCTGCTCCATAGGAACACTGTCATGCCCAGTAGAACACAACATCTGCTCCATAGGAACACTGTCCTGCCCAGTGGAACACATCTGCTCCATAGGAACACTTCTTGTCTGCACTCACTGAGAACTACCTGTTCTGGAAATGTGAAATATATAACAATCTGCAGGGTAAATTCATAGTGACTTCATGCAAGTCTCTAATACCATCACCATGAACTTGTCTGTGGCTGAACACAAGCTGAGACAGGTGTCAGTGGAGGTTTTATTAGTGGCTTTTCCAATTATCCCATAACTGTGTGTGTGTGTTTGAGTATCCCCAGTCCCAAGCAGCAGTGTTGGAATGTGGCCATGAGGCTGAAGGACATGAGTTCAGGCCACCGGGTCAAGCAGGTGCGAGGTGTTGGTAAATTGTCTTCGGTGTTGAAGTCCTTTGGATGTTCTGCTGCTGGTCTGTTGGTCTGCTCGTCACATCTTTTCCTTTTCAAAAAGGTCTCCATGTTTGTCCATTAACGGCAGCAGCACTAGCTAGCAGAATGTCAGGAACAGAAACAGCTTGGTGGCAGGGGCAAGGATACACACACAATAACGCACAAAGATTCTGATAGGTTTTATATTCTTATAAATTTAATTTCATAATGATACACATATTAAATATAAACCAGGGTGTTCTATTAGAACGTCCTTCAGACGCCGGTGTCCCCGGCTGAATCAAGTTCAATTAAACACTGATACAATCATGACATGTCTGCATGGCTACTAGTCTCAGGTAATGTAATCAAATGAATCACTAAGACCGCAATAAAATCAAAAGTTGATGGATATGACAGAATTGAACTGAGCAGAAATTATAAGAAACAAAAAAATGGTTTCTTATTTCTCACTTTAATTCTCAGTAATTTCACAAACAAGATTTCTAAATATTTACCTTCTTAAAAGGATAATCAGTGTATTTTCCACCTGGGCTTTATTTCCCCGTGACGGGGCTTGAAATGACTCATGACAACTGAAATGACTAATTGGTGCATTATTGAACAAGAGAAATGGAACCAACAGGGCAGCTGTGCATCAACTAAAGGTGTTATTATCGGCGTGTTTATAACAAGTAGAGAAAAAAGTTCCCACAGTGTCAAAAATATATGACGAAGAAATATAACCCACTACAGTTCAGTGTCAAAGTGTCTCGTTAAAGCTCTAAAGATTCTCCTTCCATACATCTTACTTCAGCTGACACTTACATGTATCACCTAATTTCTCTAAGCTCCCCCTCAGGCCAAAGATCATAACTGTCACATTGAACTCCACAGTTAACATACAACCCATAATAAGAGCCTGGCCTGAAGACACTATCGTTAGAAGAGCTGAAGACGTGATGAGGAGAAGAGATGAAGACGTGATGAGGAGAAGAGCTGAAGACGTGATGAGGAGAAGAGCTGAAGACGTGATGAGGAGAAGAGATGAAGACGTGATGAGGAGAAGAGATGAAGACGTGATGAGGAGAAGAGATGAAGACGTGATCGGTGGAAGAAACAAGCTGCTCTGTCTCACTGTAGCAGATTCTTGCTACTAAAATAGTTCTTGGAAGCTCTGAAGCACTTCTTTAACCATCTGGAGGAGGACTAGTGTGACACTGGAGTTCCCCCAACGTCAGTGCAGAGTGATTTCTTGTTCCTCGTGTTCAGCAGCTGAATCATCTCCTTCGTCTCCATTTTGCCGGAGCAAAGGCAACTCGAGCTCTGGGGTCCTGCTGTTGAGCTGCCGTAGAGACGGACCCTTATCTGATGGAGACAAAATTAAATTAAAATCAGCATCGTCAAAATGATCATCACTTCTTAAAGTCTTCGAAAGGCTCTGCAGGTAGTCTGAGCCGAGTTACAAAGAGCAGCGTGGGAAGGTGAAGCAGCCAGAAACGTTGTGTCCAGCAGTTAATCATTGCAAGTGAAACATATGTGCAATTTTACAAATCCGTATATTCTGATCACTCAGATACATTTATAAGTGACATAATGCTTTTATAAACAGCAGGTTCATTATTGTTCACAGCAGAGTCTCATGTCTGGAAGGGATCTTGAAAGTGACTGACTCCTGATATATCATTGCCAATACAAACTGTAGTACAAGAAAGTTTGCTCTCACTTTTGGAATAATATGTCTTGAGTCCCACATGCAATGAAATGCCACACAGACACACAGCGAATCCCAGCCAATTCACCGAGTTCAATTTGTCTCCCATCAGAGCTGAAGCCAGCAGCAGGGTACACACCTCCTGAAGGACGGAGAGGGAGGGAGGGAGAGAGAGAGAGAGAGAGAGAGAGAGAGAGAGAGAGAGAGAGAGAAAGAGAGAGAGAAAGAGAGGGAGGGAGGAAGAGAAAGAGAGAGGTGCATCAGATGGTCTGAACAACACACACCGACTGAGGTGATGTGTGATGCTCACTCCACAGCAGATAAACAGATATTCTTGAAGATAAAAAATGAAGTGTCTTATTCTCATCGGACCTTTCAAAGCCTATGAAACTACAAGAACTGAAAGGATCAGAAATATTCTATTTAAATGATGGACTTATCTTCAGTTTGTCCCCTATTAACACCTGCATGTTAAACTCAGCTGCATCTGGTTTTGATTTAGTTTGACTGGTAAAACAATGACCTTGACACCAATCAGAAGTCCAAAGTACCTTAAAGATCCCTGATATAGATAAAGTGAGGCTGGAGGTTCGGGAGACGAGCAGGAACTCCGAGAAGCCTAAACCAAAGGCCAGCAAGCCCCCGATACTCAGCAGGAAGAACGAGTGGAGAAGAGGCGACAGCTCCGTGCCCCCGAATAATTTCTCGGAGGTGCTGAGGCGCAGTCCTGCACACAGACAGATGTTTATTCAGATTATTACACATTCTTCCTTGTCAAAACCTGTTGCATACAATTCCCACCATGTAAATGTCTCTATGTGCTTCAATACACAGAGGAGAGAGTGTCCATCAGAATCAACTGAAGCTGTACGCTGCTTCAATCAGGCCGATGAGCGTGAATGAGATCCGCACGTCAAACACCTGTGCATGCATACTATCTCTCACACAAAGTATCTCTGCGTGCACTGTAGCGTGCGAGGAGAAAAACCAGGCTTTGTGCACACGCAGAATCCAAAGGAGACCATGAATCTTATCCCGAGTTCACAACCAGAATCATTGCTAGCTGACCTGCTCACAAAACCTTCAGCCTGCTTGTGAGTGGACCCAACCCTAACCGCACCCCTCCGGCTGGAGAGTCCAACCTGGAGACCAAGAAGAAAGTGCACTGTGACTTCCCATAGTAGAAGCACAGGTGTTAAATACCTAACAGTGTCTCCGCTCTGTTCCAGTGTTACAATGAACTCAGTGAGTGTTGCTGTGAACCAGCACGATCAATAACCAGGCGCCTGAGGCTGCACATTCTTGTTGCCGTGTTCCCGCCTTCGTTCACACTGATGACATTTTACAACCCTTAAAACTGAACTGAAACTGTTGCACATATTTAATATGGTATTTAGTTTTCACTAATCACTGATTTTGACAAATTTGATGCCAGACAGAAACCATTTAAATAAACAGCACAGACTGATGGGAATGATTGGTTCAACACCGGTTCAACAGGACACATTACTTGCTGAAATAACCCATTCCGACCGAAGCTCTTCTCAGTTTAGAAGAGAACGTGCAGGATGTCAGGACGCTGATCGCACCAGCTACAACGATCAGTCAGTCTAGACCCTCTGGATTTCTTCATGCAATGAGAAACTCGGACACTAATGAAACCGCCCTGTCATAGCAAATAACATTTCACCTAGAAAAAAGAACGAGCTGCCGTCCATCCACTTTGTGTCTGATGCAGGCTGACGCTCACTGCGAGTGAATGATGCCTCACTGAACGGCCCTGCATTGGTTCACAGAGTGAACGTGAGCAGAGCCACATCCCCTCTACCTCACTCGCATGTCTTCAGGTAGGAAGTAAGGCGAGACACAGACAGATCAGTTTTAATCAGCACAGATTAAAACTGATCAGCACAGATCTATTTTCCATCTTTAACATGTGTTTTATAAGAAAGAATGTCTACACTGCAAATGTGGGTACTGGCCCCGACCCTATGAAGTCACTCGGTCAGTTGTGTGAGCTAAATGAGACTACAGGGGGGCGGGGGCGTCTTTCAGTGCAGACATGTGATTTGATCTTTCATTGTTTGGCTTCCTGCAGTGACAAGAGATGTGAGACACACCAGCACGAGGAGGACAAACCACAGCCAAAGGCTTTACTCTCACCTTCATTGTACAGGAAGAGGGGAAAGAGGCAAAGAAACATGACAGGTTGGAGGTGATACAAGGTGTCGATCGGGTTCTGAAGGCCTGCAGGAAGAGGCAACAGTTAGTTAGAAGAGTAAGAACAATTGGATGTAAAAGTGAAATACATTTTCAAAATGTGACTGAATGAGTGTGTTTACATGTTTAAAATGGTCTTCAGTCTAAGAACTATGACAGATCTGCTCCACATTATGTATAGTGTGACAGTGACTCCACACTGACCCAGCTCTGCTTTCTGCATGAGGACCTGGGTGAGGGTCCAGCGGATCCCCCCTAAGAAGGACGCCAGGAGCACCATGAGGAAGCCCTCGAGGTTGAACTGGGTCGACTCGAATGTAAACAAGAACAGACCGCAGGAGATCAGCAGGACCACAAGGATCAGGAATGGGTTCTGGAAGAAGAACCAGAAGAGAGAGAGAGATGTTGAGAGGATGAGATTGGACGAATAAGAAGAAAATAGAAACAAAGAGGTGCAGAGGCTGATGTCAGACAAAAGGAGGGTCGACATGGGACGGAAGATAAAAATAGAAATAATAATCTCTCACTTTCAACTGTCAATGAATGTGAGCTAATTGCAAACACATTGTTTATGTAAATGAGTAACAGTCCCTTTGGATTTGGCCACTCACCGGTTCTTCTAGTTTGAAGATCAGAGAGAAGAAGAGAATGAAGAGCACCGCGGAGGACTTGGTCATGGTGTACCTTGAAACAACACAAACAGAAATAACTGCATTCGTGCAACACTCACAAGGATGTTTGTCAGTTCATATCGGAGTCAAATCATTTTTAAACTTACAAGCTGATGGTGATGAAGAGGAAGCTCCAGTTGGAAAGTCCAATATCCAGCGCTGTTGCCAAGGCTGCATTTAAGTGTGACAAACATGCAAAAATAAGAAATCAGGAAGGGGGCAAACACTTTTTAACACAACTGTACATTGAATATAATACGCTCAGTAAGAGGGTGTCACAATCATACCAAGAGGATGATAATATTGCTTGAACAGCAGTTTCAGTTTTGGAAATGCTTTACTCAGCACTTGGAGCATCAACATCATTATTTTGCAATCAAGATGAATTCAGACTGGAATGTTCTAATTATATTTACTTGGAAGCTGGCGTGACCAAAGAAGGAGGATATCAGGCATCATCATATTTTTTCTGTTGCATAACTTAAATAAAGGCAGGAAACATTTGTATTAAGAAAATCGTAATTCTCATCTGGTCCAGAATCATGCAGCTCTGACCTGCAGTGTGTGTGTGTGTGTGTGTTACAATTGCATTATGCTTATTCTAATTTACTGTGGCGAGCAGGTTGAACAACTTCCCCCACTACTACACAAATGCACCCACATTTGTAAGGTTCTTATTTAAAGCCACGATGTCCCACTGATAATGAACCAGAGGATGTTATGGTGATGCCATCAGAGACGATACTAATACTGTCTTTAGTATATAGAAACACACCGAAGGAGACGGATGGATCACAGAAATACACCGGTGCATTTTTCATTGTGAATGCATGAAATCTACTCTGCAGGTTGTCTGAACCATAGAAGAAGTGTGGAGGTTTATCAAAAGATTAAAAGCTTTCAATAGTTCTCATTTACTCAAAGTTATAAGTCTAACTGGCTCTTTTATGGAGCTTAAAGGAAGACTGTATTAGAATATTTCCCATCTGAATGAGAGTGTTCAACTATGCAATTTATGCAACTACCAACATGGACTTTAGTTGTCATGTTGTCTTCACCAAAAGCTTTATCAGTCAGTGAAATGTGATAAGACCTCTCTATCAAGTCCTTCTCTTCGGCCTCATCCACCAACACGGGTGTTGTGTTTTGGCCTCTGTGAGTAAACTGACCATTAGGAAAACTCCTTCCAGGGTGAAGATGTCCAGAAACTCTTCGTGGACGGGCAGAAACTGAGACTTTTGGAAACGATGACACAGACACCCACGTTCGCTATCTGATTGGAACTTTATCAGTCATGATGTTTCCCTCCCTGATTGGACACACCCCTGTCATGTGACCCTTTCCAGAAGAAAACAAACATCAGTGAAACTCTTCATTTGCTCATGCTGATGCACCGGTGCGTGCATGCCCAGTGTATGTGAAGGGTCACGTGATCTGTGTTTTCAGGGCGTCTTAGTGAACGCTCATCTGGACGGAGATTGTTGTTATTGTAAAACGCCTTTTTAAAATTAAATCATATTGGTGTGGATGAAGCCTGATTCTTCGTTCTCTAAAGTTTGCAGTCCAGCTGTAAATACTTTGACATTAATAACGTTCAGTACAGTTTGTCAAGACTATCAAACCCACCAAAATCTTACCTGTGGGAGCCACTTTACGGAAGTAATCTCTCCAGCTCAGAACAACGCGTGGTTTCCCTGTCCAGCACTGCATGGCCCGCCGCGTCAGAGCTGACAGGCAAAAGTTGAGGGCGAGGTGAACTAACGTCATGAAGAGGGGATAGCGGAAGCCCTAAGGGAGGGAAACACACAGAGTCATCTGGGAAGGTCAGGTGTAGGAAGGTAACCTAGTGTCTCAGCATCCTGAGCCCAGATCCGTCAGAAGGAGACTACCTGCTTTTAACCTCCTAAAACAGCAAACACCACAAGGCTTAACCTGTATCACCAGACAAACAATGCTCATTCAACTCATACTCTCAACTCCTCCACTTACCTTCATCAGCCATTTGTTATAGAAGGTGATGCCTATAGAGAAGATGTAGTAGAGAAGGACTAGTCCAACAGTGCGTAATGTCTTGCAGAGGAGCTGCACAGGGCACGCCATGCACGTCCGCCCTAGCTGTCCTGCACAGACAGCTAGTGAAGGAAGGTCATGTCCAAACTCAAACCTACACTCCTTTCTCACAAGGACTCACAACTGCAGAGTGGAAGGTACAATGGAAGAGAGAAGATAGTTAGTTTGACTTTCAGTGATGTTACAACTCAGCAAGCACATAGTCAACTACACTAACGGTAGTTGTCACTCAGTTTAAATACACCTGCAGAAATGTTTAAATAACGGTGGGAGTGTTTGCTCAAGTAAAGCAAACACCATCAGCTAGCAGCTAAACCACGTCAGCAACTTTTACCTAGTTTCCTAACGTTCTTTTAACATTGATAAGCAGAAAGGCAAAGCTAGTTCCAACTGAACTCTTGAAGTTTAGCAACACTCAAGTTGTTTGGAAAGTTTCTCAGTTCCACTTGTTTCCTTAGCTGACAATCCCGGCATAGCTAGCTTAGCTGACATTAGCTCACTCTTCTGTGTAACGTATTCGCTCTTGTTCTTGTATTGTTCATACAAGTTCCTCACGATAAGTGAACAGCGCATCCCGGCGTGCTGTCAACGTCACCACCCGCTCTGCAGCCGGTCTCTCTCCGTGGCTGCCCCCGCGTGTCATGAACTCCACTGATCAATTTGTGCATTCGCATTGACAGCTGTTATTTTGGGGTCTACAAGTCACTCACACTATTACTTGACACCTTGATGAAATCAGCGTAATCTATAGATCAATTCGTCTACCAACAGAAAGCAGTACAATTCAATAAACCTGACTCTTCACTCGGGGTTGACATTGTTTGGTACCATCTCAATTTGTTTTTCCTCACTTTTAATATAACCCTCTAACTGCAACAAATTGAACAAAAACGTGAGGCAACTCTTTGCATAAACGGGGACATAGCTAACGCGGATTTACGATCTTTGTCAACGTTAACATGAAACAAGAGTTGAATCACACAGATCTTTTTTTAATAAGTCGTCTTTCTTGTTCGGTCTTATTTCGTCTCAAAAGATTTCTGTGAGGAGCAAACAGAAAGTCAAAATAATGTTGAATAGAATGAAACCTACCGTCGAATGACAACAGAAGAGTTTCAGATACACTAACGTCCCTCCGAGGAACCGTTTTACCACTAGGGGCAGTATTTCCAGAAGCTTCCCTTTTAGCACGAGTCACTTCCGCCATAGAGGAAGCGCTTAGAGGCGGAAGTCGACAGGAACCGGACTGTTTTGTTTTGTTCCACGGTTGAATCACAAGGTAAATATTATTTTGTTTTACGTTTGATTAAAGAATATAACACTTAAATGGTAAATTACACTATAGTACCTGGTGTTAAAATACAACAATAATTGGCGCGTTTTCCCGCAGAATGGCGGATGAAGAGGACGAGACTGGCTTCGACGAGGAGCCGGACGACGGCTGCAGCGGCGTGGATGTCGGCCACGGGAAGAGAAAGAGGCTCTTCTCCAAGGAGCTCCGGTGCATGATGTACGGGTTCGGAGACGACCAGAACCCGTATACAGAGTCTGTGGATATCTTGGAGGACCTGGTTATCGAGTTCATCACGGAAATGACCCACAAGGCCATGTCCATCGGACGCCAGGGCCGCGTCCAGGTGGAGGACATCGTCTTCCTCATCCGCAAGGACCCCAGAAAGTTCGCCCGAGTCAAAGACCTGCTGACCATGAACGAGGAGCTGAAGAGAGCCCGTAAAGCTTTCGATGAAGCAAACTATGGCTCTTAAACACGTGTCGGAAGAGCAGCATACCTTCTCCACCCAATGTGCCGATTCTCTTTTAATTTAGCTGTTCAACTGAATTATTTGTTTCTTCACGTGTGTTCTTTAGGCTTCAGTAACTGCCAGTTGTATGTTTTTGAGACACATGATTTTCACATGAGTTATAGGTATAGTTGTACAGATACATGACGCCATGCAACCCTGGACTGTTTAAATAAAGTAACTTGCACCAGACATACTCGGTCCATCATTTGAGTTCAGGAGTCCCTTTGATCTGGGCGGTGACACAGCATGTCTTAACATCGCAAGCACAAATCAAATTTGATGGTTGCATAACTCTTGATATTTTACAACATCTAAACTGACACCTTGACCCCTAACACTTTTTTTTTAAATTTAGTTTTAAGTATTTATTTTATTAATTCTTCAGGGGAAATTGTTCTCTGCCTTGCTCAAGGGCATTTCAGCTGTGAATGTTGTGGGAGTGGAAAGAGCTGGAGCTTCACTAGTTCCGCCCACACCTTTTCCTTCCGGGCCTGGGGATCGAACCAAGTCTGCTACTATAACCACTGACCCACAGCTGCCCCAAACCCACCTTCACCCCGATCTAACCTCCCCTACCCTTAAACAAACAAAATAAGATAATTGTTTAATACATGCTCCTTAACTCTTTTCAAAAGGGCTGCCTGACTAATACTCTGTTGCACAGTTTGTTATCCATTTTTTGACAAAATGTACTGTTGTTAGTTGCTTTGGACAAAGGGGACAACAATGTTACACTGTTATTGTTAAGCTTCCTCTTCCTCTGAAGTAAAACAACTGATCCGTTCTAGAGTCAGAATGCTCAGCAGCCATTAAAAAAATCAGGTGATGGACACAGAAATATTTTTGGTCCAAACAAAATGGACAAAAAGAAGAAACAAACAGATTTTATTGATATTCCTCTAAACAAAATTTTACACAGACCATGAATATGACAGACTGACTACAAGTGAGCATGTGTTCATTTATTCTGTTCAAGCAATTAACTTCTTTGTACAGTGAAGTGTTTGAATGAATTGGTCTACGCAGCAGGTGACAGGCTGCTGTTCTATCTAGACTATATCTAGATCAGATCTTTACCAGCAGGAGGGGGGAGGGGGGTGCTGATGGGTGCAATGGGTGCTGATTCCCCATAGCAGCCCTGCCTTCCTGGGTGGAGTTTCAGCAGAGCATCCATGGGCTGTCTGCATTCACAAGCTGGGAAAGAGTGTAGCCCTCCCCACCCCCCACTGAGTGCCCTAGCTGTCTGTTGAGGATGTCTGTAAGGATGGAGAGGGGAGAGGCAGTGAACCTGGTGGACCGGGGCGATTGAGTGGTTCACTGAGGGGGATCACAGGGGTGAGGAGGAATGTCCATTAGTCTTTCTGGTTTTACTGCACATTCTCCATCATCTTGAGGAATTCTGGAGGAGATGAGACGGATGGGTAATGAGATGCAACATGTCAGTGACCAGCAGCAGCAATGCATCCATACAAGCTGTGTTGTTCAAATGATCAGGAGTAGCTCAACAACAGTGTACCTTTTAATTCTAATAAACTCATACAGAAATACAGCAGCTGACTGCTGCTACAAGATACTTCAGAGTAAATATGTTCTTCATTAAATGTTTATTGCCAAAGGCTCTCCCTAAGTACCTTAATTGGATATTTATTTAGTGACCCAACATCTTCATCATCCTCATCATCATCATCACATACCGTCAAAGTCCAGCATGCCATCTGCGTTCTTGTCTCCATCCTTCATCAGCTCATCCACCTCGTCCTCTGTGATCGGCTCCCCGGTGCTGCGGATGATGAGGGCGAACTCCTCTCTGTCGATGTAGCCGTCGCCGTTCCTGTGCAACCCAGTTAAATATTTGGGGTTTGATACCGACACATTGATGCAGATAAAGTGCTCGTTACTACACACAGCGTGGTGCGGCCGCGTAAACGTACTTGTCGAACACACGGAAGCACTCCGCCAACTCTTCCTCGCTCTTGCCGGCCTGGTCCTCCTTTAGCAGCCTCACCATCATGACCAAGAACTCCTCGAAGTCGATGGTACCGCTACCTGAGTGTCGACAGAAGCCACATCATCGACCAACAACCGGCAGGTGATTCCATGAACCCGAAGTCATGCGCTCGATGTTGGACAGGCACGCAATTCCACGCAGGCACTACCACGGGGATACTGCTGAGCCCAGTCTAAACACGTAATCTATTTTATTTAATTATCTAAAAAATGGCCAAACCTAGCGGAAATCATCTGTTGGGAAACAGGGTTCCTGCATGTGCCCATCTGTGCACCCACATCTCCCCGCGTTCAGTGTGATGTCTCGTACGTGCGTAAAGACTCGTGAATTTGTCTTCTGTGTTTCCATCTCAGGTAAAGTGTGTTGTCGATAGCTCACCATCCTCATCGACCTCCTCGATGATCTCATCCAACTCCTCTCTTGTCGGGTTCTGTCCCAGCATCCTCATCACCTGACCCAACTCCTTGGTGCTGATGTCACCGCCGCCGTCGGTGTCGAACATGTCGAAGGCGGCTTTGAACTCTGAAGAAAGAACATCAGCTGTGACTCAGAAAACGTCCTCGTTTCTTTGCAGTGGTTCAGTATAGTCATGTGTATATGCTAAAGTTTAAAATAAGCTCCTGCAGTGTCTAGTCTGGGAAACAGGGAGAACTGTGTGTGAACAACTGAATAAACATATTGTGCCACCAGATGGACGTTTTTGTATTATTCATCTACTTCAGGTCCTATTAATTGACCTGATTCCAACCAACCGATCTCCTTTTTCTACAGGAGCCCATTATAACATGAATATATATTGGAGTTAATTAATCTTGATATTAAGAGATATGATAATACACAGCAGCTCGATGACTTGACTGGTACATCAAAGGAGATACTGGATCCTGGACTCATCACTGTACTCACCAGCCAACATCTCCTCGCTCAGGTAGGAGCGGGCCTCTTGTTGCGCGTCAGTCTGGAAGAAAACACTTCATCAGTCATCGTTTCCGCTTCAGTGATTAACCAAAATAAAAATCCATATATTGAGCTCAGCCAGCTGTTAAATTGATCTCTGGTATTTGACCAAATTGTGCCACAATAGCAACAATTGTCCTAAATTAATGGGGTGTTCCTCTTGTTTGTCTAAAAATGGAGGATATCTTAGCATCAGTATGTTGATGAGGGATGTTGAGAGAGGCCAATTAATTAATTCTTTGGCTGTTATTGTCTGAATGGTGCTTGTGCCCACACGCTGTCTTCAGACATGTGTCATAAAGTTTGAGCTATAGTAGCTGCGTCTCAAAGGGTCGTTGAGCTCGGTGAAAATCAGCACGGCTATTTCGGGCTCAACACATTAGGCTCGCTGTACATGGCCTGCAGACATCCAATCCCTGGAATTTGTCCCCCTAAGCGGAATCCGCACCTTTGCAGCTGCCACCCATCCTGCTCCCCTCTTCAGCACCCAGTCTAAACTTGTAACTCAACCTCACTTAACTTGCACTAAAGGAATTAAGAAGATCTGCACCAGAATAGCATTTCAAGCAAAAATCTTTAGAAGGAATTCAACTTATATGGAAGTATAAACTGTCCATTTGTATTCCAAAGATTAAGATGAGGAGCGTCAATAATAAACACCTTTATTTTATCAAAAGAGCAAAACAAGCTTCTCAACAATTTATAACATGATTTTATTACTTAAAAGTCACCAACTATAACTGACAAGCCCTCATTACAGGTTGATCAACTATAATCCTTTAAGAGCTCATTTTGCACAATCGATTGGTCTTACCATGTTTGTGGATTAGATTTTCCCCCCAAATATCCAAGGAAAAAAAAGCCCAGAGGAGTGGTCAATCCGTGTGCACCCCAACAGAGAGACTAGACGTCAAGTGAAGGTTCAGACACACTTTAAACGGGACAGCCAGGTCCCGCCCCCTGACTCTCACAGGCCTCCAGATTTAGTATCCTGAACATTTAGGGTTCTGGTGCCAAGGTAAGCCAATCACACTTGTTTTCTGGAAGTCCAACGGGTTAGGAAGTTAACATGGAATTGTTTAGAGCTCTTGATTTGGTCAAAGTACAACAAAATGTAGTTGAGGTGCAAAAGGAATAAAGGAAACGATGTGGCAGCTGCAAAGTCGCTGTTATCACGTGGAAACACAAAATGATGCATCAGATCACAAATCACTATTCAACATACAACAGAAACAGACAATGCAAGTACAGATCTTGCAGCCAACGTGTTCCCATTCAAGCCTCGTGAATATAAGACAGCAGACAGGGGGGGG
>CAAKHC010001971.1:2485-13927 GCA_901007825.1 Macroramphosus scolopax | reverse complement strand
CCCGCTCTCTAACATATGCTGGGTAGCAGCCACATACACACTCCAGCATATGCTGGCAAGCCTCTGTCAGTGCGCTTTAACAGTGCCTGAGGGAAACTAAAGGTCAAACACACACACACACACACACACACGCGGTTTCACACTGCGCGGTGTGGCCGGTGACATCCTTCAGATGTGATGTCTTGGCTCCCGTCCACCAGCCTCCATCAGGAGACCGAAAAAAAAACAATAAAAGAAAACTGACACACCTTTCTGTCACACCTTGACCTCGTCTCTCTCAAACACACACACACACACACACACACACACACACACGCATACATCAGCTTGTGGCATGTTTGCTCTCACGACGTGAAAGCGCTCTCTCATTAACCCAGAGGGCACCCCCAGCCTCCCATTGTGGCCCTATCTCCCGCAGCATTCTGGGTAAAGTAGTCTAACAATGTCGACCCGATAAGCCCAATGCAAACCTCCTGATAAGGAGTCAAAGCCTGCACTTAATGTCGGTGTGTTTTGAAGGCGTTGGCTGATTGAGGAGCTGATGAGGAGGATGTAAAAGACCAGCAGTGAGAAGAATGGGTGCATGAGGGTGTGTGAATGCGTGTGTGTGTGTGTGTGCGTGGGTGTGTCAGACCGGCCAGCATAGCGTTTCATATCTCTGTAATAACAAGCCGAACTGCTGAAACAGCTAAACACAGAAGACAGAATGTAAGCGAACACACACACACACACGCCGCTCTGGTTTGAATGTGTGCATGTGTTTTTTCAAACTATGGCCAAGGACCATTAGCAACGTTATTCAGGATAAAGGTGAGTCACTTTTTCTTGAATTGACAAGTAAAGGCAGGGGGAAGTACGCCGAAGGAGGGAGAAGAAAGGGGATCGACGGACGGGGGAGGGGCCGACGTTAACAAAACAAGGTTGGAGTAAAATAAAAGTTTATGACGTTCACGTGCTGTTCAGTCTTCTGCCACAAGTCAGGAAGACTGTAATTTGAGGTCAAAGGTGAATCCTCCAGGCAGACTTCAGTGTTGCAATAAGCCTCGTCACAAAGGCTCCGGTTACAGTGTGATAAAAAGGTGTGAATATGTCACAGGAAGTCTCAATTAAACTGCAATAAATTTGCACACCTTGTCCCAGGAACTCCACACCCTGCAGGGGGATAATCTCCGCGTTCCTCCCCGCTCGCCGCTTACACATGTAAAGACGAGCACGAACGCCCAGAGAAGTACAGGAATGCATGACGACTGTGTGGATTTGTATGTGCACAGATGCACTGGCAAGGAGTTCGAATCAACGCAGGATGAAAGCTGAGACCTTCGATGTGTCCCTGTTCCGTCTTCGGTCCCACCTGTGCAGCCCGAGACTGGATGCAGTTTCGCTTTCTCTCCCATTCTTCCCCGTCTATCGGCCACAGCTACAGTTTCAAATTGCTTCCTCCCCTTGTAACCCCCCCCCCCCTTTCATTCATCCACGCTTTTCTTCTGTGGTCCATTTTCCTCCAGCAGACAAATGATCGGCATTGATGAACACAAGGCAGCATTCAGACGACTCACGCCCAGCCGAGAAGAAAAAGAACGATTTTTTTTTTTTTATAAGAATCCTTTTTTTTTTAATGAAACACAAAAAAAAGGCAATAAAATTAAGATAAATAATTTTTTCATTTTGTACATTAGGAAATATTTATTTCCAGAAAGAGTGACTGAAATAATATATTTTAGTAGGCCATCTCAACCGTACAAAGCAGGTTCCAGTGGGTCTAAAAAAAAAAGAAATGGTCACACAATGCTGCCGCTTCTGTCAGAATGTGATGGTCAGAACTGAATCCAGTGTTTCTTAAAGAAAATACAGCTTTTTTAAAAAATAAAAAAAAAAAACAAGTGGGTTTCACATTAGATTTCTGTAAGAAGCTTTTGCTTTGCAGTGTAACAGCAACATTGTTGTTAAAGGTCAAAGTCCTAAAAAGAAAAAAGGCATTCATGTTCTTCCCCCTGTACATCCTTTACACTGACAGTCATCACAGGCTTGCATAAACAGTAAGACAAACTAGGAAAACAAGCAAACGTAAAAACACACAGACATTTTTTGGCAAAGCAGGAATAAAAGTGACAAGAAGCATAATTTGTGATTTGATCCTTTTTTTTTTTTTTGTCTCTCAACATTGTCCCATTGATTGGCTCTGATTGTCCTTCACAGTCACGTGATGCCATTCTGGTTGTCATAGAGACCACAAGTGCATCAGCTGGGCAAGCGTGCAGAAATGTTGCTGCGACGTTCCTCGGAGGCTGTCATAACAACGCCGGATGAACGCGAGCAGACAACGAGAGTTACTCTACTTCAAATACCTCAGTGATTGCAGGGTCCCGGATTCAGATTTGATTGATCTTTTTTTCTCTCATAAAATTGTTTTCTTCTAATGCAGTGAAGCTTAAACTCACAGGTGCTTTGGTATGTTTCTTCTTTTTATGCCAGATAAATATCTACATTTTTTTTTATATAGAAATACAGGCTAAAATAGATAATGAAGAACTAGATTCTTTCAGGATCAGAGAACAGCAGAAACTTTGTTTCTTTTCCAGTATTTGTTAAAAAAAAAAAAAAAAAAGAAGCTCCCAACAGGAAATGCAGATTCTAACTAACAGAGCGAAAATATGGAGACCAAAGAGATTTTGGAAACATGTTTTAAAAAGAGTCTTTCTCGGATTTCTTTATAAAAACATTTCCCGAACACCCTTTCTATACTCTTAACCCTAAAACAAGGCTTACAACCACAAGTTTTTCACATCCATTGTACATTTTGACCCCAAATCCAGATCTCCGATCCTGTTCAGTGCATTTGAGAGAATCCCTCTGTCACCCCCTCCACACACACACACACACACACCCCTTAAAAAATCTAAATAAAATAATCTTCTTTGCAAAAGAAAACAACAGAACAAGAACAAATATATATGTATACTATTTACAACACGTTATATTACACAGACCGCTGTACAAAGCACACGCGCTCGCCCACGCACCCGTACGCATGCACACACACATCCACGCACGCTTCAATTAAACAAACCCAACTACCTGTACATGTGTCTTCGCACCTGGATAGGAGGATACGAGAGAGGTATTGATGTGTATGGCTTGACAGGAGAGAAAAAAATCGTTATCTGTTTGTGTGACGTCATCTTGGCTTGTGACCAATGAGCACAGGCATACGTGTGCGTTACCACACACACACAGAGTACAAACACACACACGCACGCGCGCGCTGAAGCACTATTTACTCAGAGCTCATTAAATGCCAAACAGGTTCATCGCAGCCGCTCAAACACACACGCACACG
Organism: Macroramphosus scolopax; assembly: GCA_901007825.1. Lineage (NCBI taxonomy): Eukaryota > Metazoa > Chordata > Actinopteri > Syngnathiformes > Centriscidae > Macroramphosus > Macroramphosus scolopax. The sequence continues at coordinate 10,590 of CAAKHC010001971.1, read as the reverse complement.
CTCACAATTACACACACAAAGTCCATACGACAGTGTTTTTTGGTCCTGTTGGCGATCTCCCAATCGAGTTATCATAATCACACTACCAGTATAAGACCATTAGAACCTTCCAAACCAGTGTGGTTTACAGTAAGCCTCCTTAATATACGTTTTCTCGCGCTCTTAGAGCCAGTCTTTGTTTCAGAAAGCCAAGGCCGCCATAGCATTTTCAAGCGACGATACTCCAAAGTGCTGATGTCCTTGGTTCCTGTTCTTGCAGTAATCTTGTTGCAATGACAAGATGTTTCAGTCACAGGGGGAAGCTATGACTTCAGAGCTTCAGTCCACGTCTGATGAGGAGGTCAAGTATCCGACATGGGTCAGACCTTTCCCCCAGACTCCTCTAAGTGCCAGAACTGCTGGGCTTTCTCCAGTGGGCTAGCTCCTTCTCTCGTTGGGACAGATCTGAAACTCTTAGCGTCGTTCTCCCTCTGTCCCTCGGTCCGTCCCGGAAGCAGTCACCTCCAGAAGTTTGGGTTAATCATTTGTATTTCTCTCTCTAGCCCGGTGGTGCTAGGACACGATAGCCATGCCGTCGGCGCTGATCAGCTGGCCGGTGGTCGGCTCGTACGACCCGGCGAGATAGAAAAGGTCGTTAGTTGCGGCGCCGGGCTTGTGATCTCGATTGGAGTGATCGTACTCGGCCCTGCTGACCACCTGGCAGCGGTGTGAGATGGTCTGCACGTCATTTTCATCCTCGTGGCTCGACTGGTACAAAGCATTCTAGAGGAGGAACAAGAGGAATTATTGATCAATCATTTATTATATCAAACAGTCAGATGCTTTATTGTTTCAGCTGCGGTGGATGCTAACGCTCCTGCTAACGCTCCTGCTAACGCTCCTGCTAACAATAGTGGTTTGTTTGTTTACTGCAAACAAACCACTGGAGTTTTACTGTGAAGGTTCTGCCTCACACTGAGTTTTTAGAATACTCAAGTTTCATGAATTAAGCAGAGGTTTGGAGCCCTCATATCAGATGGGAGCCGGGAATAAAAAGAGGCAAAGTGGTAATATATTTAAATGAATATTTCACGCTCTGCTGCTTTGACTGGTCCCCTTTCAGAAATTCTACTCGCGCTCCCCTGCTTTACCTTGCCATCGCGGTGTCTCTTCCCCAGGCGAGTCTCCTCCGGGTGGTAGAACCATTTGACCCTGACCACCATGCTGGAGCTCCACGACTCCCAGAGGCTCTCCACCCGGCCCACGTAAGGCAGCTGGGGCCGGCCGGGTGACAGGAACACGGCGCAGTCCCCAACCCGCACCGTCTCTTTGCCCCGCACGATGGCCTTGTAGAAGAGCTTGCGGGCTTTACCCTTCAGACCTCTTCTCTGCGAGGAAAAAGAACAGAAGCGGCGCTCTAATTAAATGTGTTTAGTGCGGAGAGTTTATTTCATCAGCAGCTTAATGTCAGGATTTAACTAAGACTTGTTTCAAATCCAGTAACCCGTTTCCTAATTATATATCTGATTGGAGCCATAACATTAACATTTCTGCTCCATCTTTGGAATTTTTGGGGACATGAACACACCAAAGCTTCAGCTATTCTAAGCTACATATCTCAACAGAAGCAGATATGTTCATCAAGCAAACAACGGAGGCCGACAGCGCCGGTCGCTCCTCTTCTCCGTTCTGTTATCTCAGGATTATAACTTAATAATTAGGGCGAGTAAAGCCTGTTAGAGTTGGCACTTTGTGCAAAGTTGATGATCATTGCGTTTACTTCATGCAATCAAGGAACGACAGTGGCGAAGCTGCAACAGACATCAGCAACCTACTTAGGGATTAATAAATTCGTTACTGATACCCAAGACAAAAGCATGAAAACCAAGATTAACTCTGAATATGTTCTGTCGGATTAAGTAGTGATGTTAATGGATCGGAATGAGGCTCAGGCTCTGTAGTTCAGAGATAAACAGCTTGGTAAATTAAATCCATGTAACACATTCAAACTCCTTTCATTGCCAGCTTGTCTTACCTGTGTCGGGTTACCAGACCACTTCCACAGCTGACGTCCAGGCAGCAGCGGAGCGATGTTGGTCAGAGGCTCAGGCGAAGACATCCTCTGTCTTTTAGCTGTTGTTGGGTCCTTGGAGGTGTGTTTAGGCTGCTGGTTCACGGGGCTGATCTGGCCCTGATGATGGCTGTATGAAGCTCCTTCTTTCCTCTTTAACTTAGCAGCGCCGCTGTTCGCCACCAGGCTTCCTTTGGACAAGAACTCCGGCCTGTCTTCTGTTCTCTCGGCTCTCCCCTTCGACCCGGAGAGAGCCATGCTACCTTTGGCCACGTAGGTGTGAGCGGGGGCTGCGGTGGAGGGGGAGGGGTTGGAGGTGGTCGGGGGGTCGGAGGATATGTTCTGCCTGTGCTTGTGTTTGTCCTGCTGGAGCAGCGCGCGGCGCAGCAGCACTGACGAGGACTCCTCATCGGAGGAGTAGGAGGAATCGTCCGAGGAGCAGAGGGACGAGGAGGAGATGGAGCCGGAGGAGGAAGAGGACGATGATGAGGAGGAAAAGCATTTGGAGAGACGGGAGAGAAAGCGGCCGCTGTGGTGAGACGTGGCTGCGCTTCTTCTTCGCGTTCCGGCATCTCGACTGGCGTCCTCGTCATCCTCATCCAGCTCAGAGTAGGAGCTGGGGCAGTCGCTCGCGTAGTCCAAACTGCAGTCTCCACCTTGGGCCCCGAGGCCTGCTGACAGATGGTCCTTTTGCAGAGTGGGACTTCCCTTCAGGAGAGCCTCGGACCGGCCTGCAGTGCTGGCTCTATCCCCTCCACCCTTCTTTCCGTCCTTCACCGGCATGGCGGAGTGAATGTAACGCAGCGGCGCTTCTGCAGAGGCCAGAGATCTTCCTCCCTTCCCTCCGCTCCCAAGTCGAAGCAAGGCCTTGCTATTCTTTGTTTTAGGAGAGGTCACCCCTTCGTGATCAAGCTTCACCAGGAACTGTTTCCTGTCCCGTTCGCTGACCGACTTCTTGCTCCCGGCCGACACCGACATGGTGGCGGCTGAGGAGCACGAAGACGAGGAGTCCCTGAGCCCCATCGGAGCCACAGTGGTGACCGGACGCCCCGATCCAGAGCTTCCTCCGCTTCCAAAGGAAGAGTAGCCGTTGGCGATGCTACTGAACGAATCGACTATAAAAGGGGAACCGAAGATGCCTTTGAGAGGGGTTGGGGGTGTGAGGGAATGGGGGGCGGGGCGATGAAAGACCCCGAGGTCTCGCTCTCGGATCCTCTTCTGGGTCTTACGGGATGTCCCGTTGAAGAGGAAGAAGTCAACCGGAGGTCTCTTCCTGGGTGCAGACCAGCTCAACAAGGACGTGTTTCCTTTCATCAGAGAGTCTGGTGCCGACGTCGGTGCGCTGGCGGTCTTAGGCACTGAGTGGATTTTCTTCGGCCGGCCCACTGAAAAACGAGCCGAGAGGAGAGAGGAGTTATAATGAATGTGAACTGACAGGCCTTTCGGAGCGGACTGAGATTAATCGCGGAACTAAGAGCTTTGGAGAAATTTAATATCTTTATCTCCTTGATCTTCCTCCAGCCAGGTAAGGTAGGTCTCAACATATCCATTACTCAAACTACAACAAACCTGGTAAACCTGTCTCTGCCTCCAGTGCTGCTGTGATGAGTTACTTTTATGTTGCTTAGCTACACAAACCCCGGTGATGACATCAAATCATGATTAATGGGGCCGTACGGAGGATGAACGGAATTCTAAAAAAAAAAGGGACTTTAATTTTCCAGGCTTTTGTTCATATAACGTTTCAGAATGTGATCTTAGCTGACTCGGAGGTTTTTCATTGACATGTTGTAATAGGAAGACGTGTTGAAGAGGCCTCGTTTCGAAGGATTTCGGGATCGCCTGAAGGGCTGTTTGCTTCTCTCGTTGTATATAAGACGTGGCATCTCGCCAGCTCGTCTTACAATAAACAAAAGACGTTATATCAAATATGAGGAAAGCTGGTCCTCTCTCCCTCACCTGGTCTCTTCTCTTGTGGTTTCCCTGCTGGTTCCTCGCTGGCTGATTTCTCTGCAGGCGTGTCTTTATTCTCCTGGGTGGAGCCGCGGCGACAGCGGCGACCCGGCGAGATCAGGAGTGCCGGAGACGGTTCCGCACCTGATATAGAGGGATTATTTAATATTCGATTTCATTCTCTTTCTGTGTTTCTCTTCTTGCCATCGAAGCCACACTCACAGCAGATTTGGTATCCTGGCGGCAGAAGTCTGACGTTGGCGAGGGAGATCCTTCCTCTGTCGCCGTCGTCGAACTCCACCATCACGCTGCCTTCCTTCTCATCACCTGGACCTCCTGTAGGAAAACACATGAAGGAGGACATGAGTTGCTGGGTATATGTGTGTGTGTGTGTGTGTGTGTGTGTTAGGTTTTCGGTGTTTCTCACTCACCTCGGTGGACGTATCCGGGGTAAAGACAACGAGAACGCTCACTCCAGTAGGCACAAACCCGCGTCCCTGCAGTCAGGATGGCTTCAGTCTGCGGCCGCACGTCCAACACCTTCAAAAAAACACACACAACATGATCAATGTTCATGCAAGGTTAATGCAAATGCAACAATGGTAAATTGTTAGAGATGTTATGGAGCAACGAGGACTGAAACTCACAGCTTCCTGCAGAAGTTGCTCCAGCGAGTAGATCCGGGGGCGATTCCCGCGCTCCCCTTCAATCACCACACTGAAGCTGAGGGAGAGAAGAAGAAGAATTAACAATGAAAGAAAAAAACAGCTGTCGAAAAAAATCCTAGTTTGCTTTAGATTGTAAATTATGATTTAAGAATAATTTCCAGGTAACATTTAAAGGTTGACTTCCAGAACATAAGGCTCCTGCTTGTGAGCGCTCTGGTTTCTCCTGGCGCTCGTTGGCCGGCAGCTCTGTGTGTCTTGGCTTCTTTTGTCGACTCTCAGTGCTGCCAGGCGTCAAACTACCACATAGTTTTCACCTCTTTTATACATCAGATAAGACATGTTTCTATGTGTCTTTTAGTTCGGTGATACACCGTCGAGATTGTGATGCGGCGTGTCTTGACAAATTTTGTCTCGTCAACTCATTTATTGAATAAATGCTCGCGCTGACTGAAATACTGCATCACCTCGTCCGTTCTCCTCAAGGTTGATGTTTAACTTTTACAAAGGTTTAATCTTTAATCGGTCTTACATGTCAGGCAGGTCTAAAGTTTGGACACAGGCGGCGTACAGCAGCTCGTCTTCCTTGGAGATCAGGATCTTCAGCCCGTCCACGAGCATCTCTTTGCTGAGCACACAGTTGGGCAGAGCTGTCGAGGGAGGGAGGAAATCGGAAGACACATCACTTGTGAGCGTGATGAAGAATTGATATGTGAAGTGATGAAGGATCAAACTAGCTTTCCAAAACTCTGTTTGTGTAATTAATCACTGCCTACCAGGTATTTTGCAAGGCATATTAGGAGGAAGCTGGATCAACTTCTCCTCCTCCTCCTCCTCCTCTTCCTCCTCCTCCTCCTCTTCCTCCTCCTCTCCTTCAGAGAAGCTGCTCTCCTCATCCAAGCGAAAGCCGTCGTCGGCCGCAAAGCTCTGGAGGAGTCGGCTCACTGCGTGTCCTTTGGCCTGGAGGAGAGACAGGATGTGACATCAGCGGGGCAGGATGTGACATCACATTGTTATATGTGATGTGAGACATTCGTAAATCTATGAGTGAAAGTCAATCCTCTATTAAGTCTGTATGACAGTACGGCTTTGTTGCTTTGGTCAAAGACACTCCTGCCGGGTATAATGCCTGATAATAACTCTTGAACCCTAATCTGGAATCTCACTTTCAGAAACACACACACACACACACACACACACACACACACACACGCTACTCATCTCCAGACCGGTTTAGGCTCGCCTCCATCCAAAGATGACTGATGAGTGATGATGGAGAGTCGGCTTGCCTAACAGGTTCCTGCTTGTATTATAGCTCTCCAAACAAAATGCCATCACATTCAGTGAATGGGAGATAGTGTTAGTGTGTGTGTTAGTGTGTGTGTGTGTGTGTGTGTGTGTGGTTGTGTCATTACTTAGAGTTTTCCACATTAAGAGATCATATATTTTAGTGGCAGAGGTTTCGTCTCCAGAGGGCATGGATGATTATCTCCCATACATGGGTGTGTGTGTGTGTGTGTGTGTGTGTGTGTGTGTGTGTGTGTAGGGTGACGGCCAATGATTATCTTTAAACTCCTCCATTCGGTTTGCAGCTATGCGGTTTCGGACATTCCGTCACGATGACTAACAGACTGAGTGAACCTTGCAGCACGTCTATATAATCTCGACAAAGAGAAGCTGCGTGCCGACGCAAACACGCATGAATAATAACAGAAATTTTGGAAGTTTGACAAAATGATAATAGGCATCAGTCTGTTAGTGGGTTGGAGTTATTGGTTCCCGGCAGGGTGTGTCCCGTCAGCGGTAGAGGTGATGTCAGGGTTATTCTACCTCCTTGTCAACCTTTATTTGCATGAATACGACCAAAAGAGGACCTTTTAATTGGAAAGTAAACCAACAATATTTCAGTCTCACCTTTCCCAGACTCCGGTGTCCTGCTGAGTTCGTCCTTAAGGCTCCTTTGCAAGGCCTGTTTACTTCTGTCAAAGCTCCGCGGTTTCCCCGGCCGTCCCCAAAGCTGCATCCCACCGACGGCACCCCCCAGCTGTGCAGAGACGCTTTCCGTGCCCCCTGTTGGTCCGGACGTTCACTCTCTGCGTTGGCGAGGCCCGGCCTCCTGGGCGCTTTGATCTGGTCCGCACAGGGAACGTTCCCCATGCCCGGGGGCGAAGAGGCCATCATGGAAATTAAAGCTGGGAGATAAATTGATAAGTAAATATTATGATATGAGACTCGATATATTCTGGGATGTTCTTTAATACTGTGAGAAAGTTTCTCAGAGATTTGAAGACTTTTCAGAAGTCAGAAGTCTGCAGGTGTCTCCACAAGTAAGTAAAAAATCCCTGAAAATGGTCTAAGCTCTCACCAGGGGGTCCTGGTCCTTTACTCCTGGTTTTGTGGTTTGCCAGGAGTTTGGAGGACACACTCTCAACAGGGTTCTCTTTGGAGGATGAGCTAATCTTGATGATCCCGGCTTCATTGTCGCTGTCGTCGCTGCAGTCCTCCTCTTCCTCTGTGGGATCGGAGCATCGATACCATCAGTCACAAAGCTTCAAATGATCTGAATGCAAACACCATTAACTAAAGCCGGGGACTCGTGATGTATTAAAGTTAGCTTTCGATATTCTAATAGCATCTACGGCTCAGCTGACAAGTCTGCGGATAAACTTATAGAACGATAAACGTGATTATCTTCCTCTGAAGGTTTTTATTAACTCGCCAGGAGCAAACTTGCTTCGATGATCGTCCTCGTCTTGTTCCTTAACTACACTGACGGGAAGCAAATTCTGACACATGTTCATCCCTGTATTCACACACACACACACGCACACACACACACACACACACGTGCATGCATACACAGATTGTTATTGGCAGCTGTGTGACGCTGACTGCGGGGGTCGTGTCGGGTGTCGACACATCTCTGACACACTTGTCACTTACATGGTGTTCTAGTCAACACTTTGCCTCAGTTACACTCACAAACACCGCCACACACACACACACACACACACACACACACACTTGTCCTTTGCCTCTCCGTGCCATCAAGGCCGCAGGGTCGGTCTGTTTCTTACGCTTTTCTGAAGTTTTGCTATGTTCATATAAGAGCGAACTCTCCGAAGAAGAACTTCTTTAAAACCCAGGAGAGGCGTCTTTACGTCTCCTCAACTCAAGGCCTCCGAAGACATTTCCTGGAGGTTGGAGAGGTGAGGAAGACTGAAGAGGACAGGGGTGTGACATTCTGAATGGAGGCAGAGCGGACTCATATTACCGTACGGCATCGAGGGCAGGGGGCCGCTCTGTTACATGCCTGTGGCAAGTCGTTAACGGTTTTAACGGTGTGACAGATGAGCTGGGAAGTTAGGAGGGGCCCCTGACGGAGGCAGACATCTCACTCTCAGACGTTTGCATGCGCACACACACACACACACACA